>BQNB010171770.1:0-11437 GCA_026074375.1 Tanacetum coccineum
TTCACAAAGTCTTTATACACTCACAAGATATATACCCTTGGATTGACACACAATCCAAATCACACCAATACATAATTTACACTATTGGATATACACTCAATCCAATTTACACAACAATACAAAGTAAATGTAATGAAGATATGTGATCTTGAGGAGGAAGAGAGAGATCACTTGATAACAAATCGTATGTAGAAGAATACTTGTTCTTCTTTTGCACTTGATTAGAAGAAGAAGGGGGAAGAAAGAATTAATCACTTGAAAACAAGATCAAGATATGTTAGTGATCAAGATATGTGTTTTAGAAAGAAAGGAAGAAGAGAGAATAACAGATCTGAAAAAATTCGTAGCAAGAGGTGTGTTTTTTTTAGATGGGGTGACCCAGTATTTATATGCACAAAAAAGAGCCGTCGTACTGACGGCGGTCCCGACAGTCCCTTATATATAAGGTGAGGGTCCGTTTTGTATTTTTTTTACTTTGGGCAAGATTTTAGGCTATTTTTTGGCTTTTTTTTTGGCTAATTTTTTCCCGGATATTTCATTTTTTTGTACGATTCGAGAATTTTTTTTTTGGGTTGGGACGGGTTAATTTTTTCCCGAATATTTTCTTTTTTTGGGACGGTTCGATATCTTTTTTTTGGGCCGATGAATGCAAAAAGGTTGTGAACAATAAAAACTTGACGGGTTTTTTTTGCTAATTTTTTACGGGATTTTTTGTGTAAGAAAATCGTAAATAATTAAAAGTTGAAGGTCCGTTTTGTATTTTTTTTACTTTGGGCCAGATTTTAGGCTAATTTTGGGCTAGTTTTTTTTTACTTTTGGCCAGATTTTGTGCCACATTTTATGCTAGTTTTTTGGCTAGTTTATGGCCGTTACTGTAGCACTGTAGCGTACTGTAGCAGCCACAGTGCAAAACGACAGTGGATTTGTCGACAAATGTGTATATTAGTAATAATTTTTTTTATATGACTTATGTGTTGAGCCTCATGTTTAAAGTGTTTTTTTTAATATAATGAGTTGTGCAAAACGACAGTGGATTTGTCGACAAATGTGTATATTAGTAATAATTTTTTTATATGGCTTATGTGTTGGGCCTCATGTTTAAAGTGTTTTTTTTTTGCTATATGGTTTTTTTTAATATAATGAGTTGTACGTTTGTGACCATATCGATTATTTTAAAGTTATTAGGTATCGAAGATGTTTCCGGGAGTATTTTTTTTATCTGAATAAATCGAAACTTTTGTAATATTTTCCCCCCTCCTATTTTGTACATACAAATTTAAAAAAATAAAATAAAAAATAAAATAAATAAAAACGGGTTGGCCCAAAATGGGAGCCCATTACTGTAGCATTGGAGATCCACTATCAAAACGACAGCGGATTTGTCCGTGATTGTGTATATTTATAATTGTTAACCATTTTTGAGCTAAATTTTGAATGTCGATGAGAAGTGTTTAAGCTCAAATATTTTTTTGTCAAAAATAAGCCATCCCGATTAACCCGAATCACTGACGTGATAACAACCGAACCCGATAACCCGACTCCTTATCCGGTCGGGTTGCGGGTTAGTTTTTTCTAACCCAAACCCGACTCAACCCGACCGATTACCCGATATCCCGACCCGATAACACCCCAAGTGACTACACAAAGATTTCAATGACTAGTATACGAGTTATTGTGTTTAACGCTTAAGAACACAACGGTGTTTATTAAACGGGGTAAAAACTCATTATCCTCAACGCAAATTGGTTTATCTTCATGTCAGGTCCTGTCGATTTTTGTTCATGTCAAGAATGCCATCCTTAAACGTAAAACCGCATAATCTAACAACTATAACTGTTTTGCTTATTCTCTTCAAGGGAGTTTTTTAATGACAAAACCCAGAACTAGCGGTATGTACAAATATATAAGAGTAAATCATCGTTAGTCCATGCAGTTTAGCGGGATTACATGTTTAGTCCACGTTATGGAAAAATTACTGCACACTTCTTCGTTTGGATTTTTGCACGCTGCTAGCAAAATTTTAACGACCATTATATAAGCTCGTTGTCTCCAATCATGTGCTCGACACATAAGGGCATGGTCAAAACTCGTTGAACTATGTAGATATCGTGTTCAAAATCTATGTCCTCTAATTACTTTAGTGTGTGGGTGATTATTATTTGACATGAAACTCACAAAAATATTCAACTTTTTAGTGGACGCTATGAAGGAGGGCAGTACTGTCATTATGAGAAATGCAAAAATCGACATGTACAAGGGGTCTATGAGACTTGCAGTGGACAGATGGGGTCGTGTTGAATCCACCGAGTCGGCTGATTTCTCTGCCAACATAGACTGCAACCTGTCTCTCATTGAGTTTGAACTTATCACCGTCGAAGAGTGATAATTTACCCTTTTACCCTTGACTCCAAACAATATATGGTGGCATAATGTAAGCTTTCTTACACCTTGTACGTGTGAGTTAGAGTCGAGAAGTGTTTATTATGGTGATCGGTGAGTTGAGGATTAGTCTTATGAGAATAGTTAAAAAGTACTTGCTTTTGTAAGCTAATATTTGCAGTTTGTTTATTTATACCTTTTGTTCTGAACGGTTTTTCGATAGTTAATCTGTTTAATATGTTTAACGCTTACTAAACCCGAACACTGCCCCGTTTATTAAATGTTTTAGCTGTTTAAAGAATAAAATAAAATCCAAACTCATTATTCTTAACGCAAATCGGTTTATCTTCATGTCAAGTTCCTATCTTTACTGTGACAACAATGCAGCCCGACACATCGCAAATAACCCGGTCTTCCACGAGCGAACAAAGCACGTAGAAATGGACTGCTATTTTGTCAAGGAACGAGTGGAATCGCACGAAATCAAACCTTTTTATGTTGATACGAAGGCACAAACAGCCGACCTTCTCACAAAGGCTTTGGGGACCAAACAACTCGAGTCTCTACTGGTCAAGATGGGCATGCGAAATCTGCACGCTCCACCTTGAGGGGGAGTATTAAAACTACGTTAATTTGAACACATATTACTCTCCTTGTTTTCCTCTCAATCAAAGATCCATCCTTATCTCCAGCCCATTGACTGCCAATTACAGTTGTCACACATTTATTACATTTATTAGTTACCTTTTTTGAGCATTCTGTATTGCCTATTTAGGCTTGTAATCTTCTTGTAACCATGGATCAAGTGTGTGATAATATACACAAAAAGCTTAGACCAGATCTTTTAATTCCCAGTTTTTAGTTTCTTGAATTTTGATTGAATTACAAAACCCCCAGTTTTGCGATATGGCAACATTGATACCAGGTGTGTTAATGAAACTAATAGATGGTATGAATTTAGGGATTAAACCCACAAGTGAATATAGAAGTTCACTTTTGCAAGTTACTCATATTGTCCCTATTGATCTTGATGAAAAAGATTTATGGCCGAAACATGGATTTTACGTTAAGGTATCGGATTCAGTTAACTCGATTTACGTTAGTTAACCGTTTGAGAAAAATGATCTAATTCTTAGTAATAAGATCCAGCTTGGTCAGTTTATACATGTTGAGAAGTTGGAACGTGGTTCGCCTGTTCCAGTAGCTAAAGGTGTTAAACCGGTTCCTGGTCGTCGTCCTATAGTTGGAGTGCCAGAACCGTTAATGGCGTTTATGAATCTGAATGTGAAGTCAAAATTTGGCGATCTAAAAAAGGGTATAGATGATTGGTGTATGCCTGTGAAAATGAGGTCGTCGATGAATATGAATTCTAATTCGAGGTTTTTGGGTTCCAGAAGAAGTTCTTGGGTTACACCTATGGTGTCAAAATCGGGCCCATTGAAGTTTGATCATCGTACACCTGTGAATCGGGCCCATTCTAATTCGAGTATCTCATACCATTTCCCAAGCTACCGGATAAACTGGTTCTGAAAGATGAATCAGCAGATGGAGACTTTACTTTCAAACCACTAATGGGAGAAGACATTGTCCGTGAACTTGATGACGTGGCACTTTTTTTTTCCTATAGTTATCATGTATAAAGTAATCATATAAATCTTCGGTTACATGTTCCAATAAATGTTCATGGATAAGATTATAACATATTAGTAAAGACTAATTCTACTGAGAATCGGATAGATTGATTATCACACACACACAATCAATTGCACGAGATGTAAAAAATATACTTTATATGCAAACTTTAAATTTGTAGCTTGATCCTAAATTTAGTAAATATGTCAATATTCACTCTACAATCCTACAACTGGAAAAAATTTAGTAAATATGGAACGTGTACCTACAGCTGAGTTACAGGGTATAATCGTCTTTGCACCTTTGTCACGTACGCCACTCTTGCTGTTTGAAATCTTCACCATAGACGACGCAGCACAACTTTTTTTCACAACCATAGGACTTTCGGTCAATCTAGACATCGACACCCTTCTAACTAATCTTCTCTTTTCATCTGATCTATAACTACTCATCGACTCTTTCACAGGTGTACAATGATCAAACTTCAATGGGCCCGATTTTGACACCATAGGTGTAACCCAAGAACTTCTTCTGGAACCCAAAAACCTCGAATTAGAATTCATATTCATCGACGACCTCATTTTCACAGGCGTACACCGATCATCTATACCCTTTTTTAGATCGCCATGTTTTGACTTCACATTCAGATTCATAAACGCCATTAACGGTTCAGGCACTCCAACTATAGGACGACGACCAGGAACCGGTTTAACACCTTTAGCTACTGGAACAGGCGAACCACGTTCCAACTTCTCAACATGTATAAACTGACCAAGCTGGATCTTATTACTAAGAATTAGATCATCTTTCTCAAACGGTAAACTAACGTAAATCGAGTTAACTGAATCCGATACCTTAACGTAAAATCCATGTTTCGGCCATAAATCTTTTTCATCAAGATCAATAGGGACAATATCAGTAACTTGCAAAAGTGAACTTCTATATTCACTTGTGGGTTTAATCCCTAAATTCATACCATCTATTAGTTTCATTAACACACCTGGTATCAATGTCGCCATATCGCAAAATTGGGGGTTTTGTAATTCAATCAAAATTCAAGAAACTAAAAACTGGGAATTGATTAAAATGATGATCCAATGAAACCCAATTGATTAATTGGGTTATTACTGGTTATTTCCGATGATTTGATATCAACAGAATTAGGGTTCTTAGGGTTTTAGTTTGGTTTCAAAATTCACAATCAACCAATGATCATTTTCAAAACTGAAAACATGGTATTGATCAAGATCACAATCCAATGAAACCCGACTGTTTAATTGGACTAAATCTAAGGGTTTGTGATTCTTTGAAATGGCCAAAACTAGGGTTTTTAGGGGTTGATATTGAGTTCAAATTTCACAATGGATAATGAATAATTTTGAAAACTGAAAAGTGGGTATTGTAAAGAATCTTGATCCAAGGAAACCCAATTGATTAATTGGATTATGATTACGTATTTATGATGATTTGATATTTGTGAAATTAGGGTTTTAGGGTTTGAATTTGTATTTATAATTGGGAGCGTATGTGGGAGTCATAGCTTTGATTTTATGTCACGTTATTATTGTTGATTTCGTAAGTTTAATTTAGGCGGGTATATTGACTTTAGAGTGCTCTTAACGACGACGTTTCAAAGTTTGAAAAGCTTGGAGTTGAAAATATTAAATTGCCCTATATACATTGAGTAAATTACGGAGTTAGACCCTGTGGCTTAGCCTGATTTCATGTTTTATTCTCTCTTAAAGATAAATGTCAATACAAATGAAATGTAATAAACATTGAAAAAAATAACTCGTTAACAATATAATAATCGACTAAAATAATTAAGAACAGAATTGTTTACAAAAAATATATATTTTTACCTTAACGATAGATGACGAGTTGACTTATCGAATGATGTAAGCCATAATGTTAGAACCCATTAAGTTATAAAATTTTAGATTAAAATTTTAAAATGGATTATTAATGTCAATCATGTATATATATATAATTCACAAATTAACTTTTTTTAATATAAAGCAGTAAAGATACATCTATACTTCTATACTAATATATAAAGCATTTTGATACAAATCTTGAAAGTGAAAAAGTGAAATCTTAATTCCCATTATTAGAATGTTCAATGGTTGGCCAAGTATTTGATCAATATGTATGCGTATGCTAACTACCAATTATAAAACGCATATATTAGTATAGATAATTGATTGACTAATTGAATGAAACAAAAATAGAATGTACTCTCATTGATACAATGTATGATATGCATGTCAACCCTTTTCACCAAAGGTTTTTTTTCATGGCGGGAATGTACTCTCATTCAAATTTTCAAATTACCACCAAAAGGTTTTTTCCATACCCTATATAAACAACCATATTTTTTTTCTTTCATCTATACTAATATCTATACTATCTATAAAGCATTTTGACATAATTCTTGAATGTGAAAAAGTGAAAACTTAATTCCCATTGTTAGAAAGTTCAATGGCTGGCATCCATGTATAAAACGCATTAATAGAAAGTTCAATTCTAGCATCCATGTATGCGTCATTGGTAGAGAGTTCAATGGCTAGCAATTATAGAAAGTTCAATCATTTCACAATCATAGACTTGCGTATGTGAATGGCAATTCTGGCAATACTATCTGTCATTAATATGTATGCGTCATTGATTGAAACAAAATTTTGGTGATTGAAATAAAATTTTGGTAATTAACCAATTATACTCGCCTAGCTTCCAATTAGTATCATTAAAGATATTTATCTAGGTTGACCAATTAGTATCATTAATGATATTTATCTAGGTTGACCCATTTTGATACAAATCTTGAAAAGTGAAAAGTAGAAAACTGAATCCTATTTTTGGAAGGTCGAAAGGTAATAATGGCTGGCTCATTCATCTATACTCCTTATAGGAATCTTTGCACACACACCGAAACATCACATATCAAAACAAAAAAACACACACATATCCTCTTATCTCTCTCTTATCCCAATACCTCTCCTCTTTATCTCTCTAGCCTATTAATCACACCCTAATCGCCGCCACCACCCTACGTCGGAAAAATCAAACTCGCTGGAAAAATCAAACTTGCCAGAAAAAGAGAAGCACCATTGAAACCACCACTCCGCTGTTAGCCCAACCACCACAGAAAAGAGACCGCCAAAACTCACGGCCATCAAAAGAGGTTTTTAAGATATGAGGTATTTTTGAGTTTTATAATA
This sequence comes from Tanacetum coccineum, assembly GCA_026074375.1. Taxonomy (NCBI): domain Eukaryota; kingdom Viridiplantae; phylum Streptophyta; class Magnoliopsida; order Asterales; family Asteraceae; genus Tanacetum; species Tanacetum coccineum. Next base: position 7,233 of record BQNB010171770.1, read on the forward strand.
TATCAATGACTATTATTTATATTTTGAAGGTTTTGTTTATAGATTTGTACATTTTAGTTGTATATCTATGTTTTTATAAACTTTTTCTTTTCAACAGGTGCCGGAAAAAATTCCTCCGTCATATAGCTGTCGGAAAAACGGCTGTTGCCGCTGATGAGTCGCTGAAAAAAATGTAGCTGCTAATGAATTGTCAGAAAAATTTTGGGATAATCTTTTTTGTTTATTTTATGGTCTATATATTCTTTTGAGTTTTGCAGCTTTTTTGTACTTTTTTAATGAATTTGAGTTGTAATACTAACATTTGTTTTTAGTTATTTTTTTAGATTATGAAGTGAAGTTTCAACTTTTAACACTTTGTAGCTCTACTATATTTGACTATTTTGAGCACTCGCCGAGAAAGTCATAAAATATTGGAGCATGCGTCGAGAAAGACATACTGCCAAAAAGATATGATTACATTTTGAGCACTCGCCAAAAAGATATGATTACATTTCGAGAAAGTCATAAACTAACTTGAGTATTGAATGTAATTTAGAAATGTAGGATACACAATACACAATATATCGGTGGAATAATACGCATGGAGTAAATGGAAATGTTGAATATTGAATGTAATTTAGGAATGTAGGATACACAATACAGGTGGAATAATACGCATGGAGTAAATGGAAATGTTGAATATTGAATGTACTGAATGTAATTTAGGAAATGGTATAATACACTAGAATAATACACAATTTCGAAAATATATACAAATAATTCAATCACCTAGCTTGCATAATTTTGATTGGAGATGTTTACCAAGTTAACCGTGTTGATGGAATATTAAAGTTTCCATAATTTTGATTGGAGATGTTTACCAAATTTTATATATTCGTAATTAACTTTATATATATATAGGAATGGGATCGTGAGAAAACCTAATCTCGGTGGAAAACCCAGAAAACTCAAACAGATGCCCTAAAAATACTATATATATATATATATATATATAGTGAAGTGTTATATTGAGAACCCATTTTAGGTGCAGAACTTTACAGAACTATTCTAGACCAATCAGAATTTAATAAATTATTTTCCATTTATTTAATTCAGTTTATTATCTAAGGATATTTTGGGTATTTTAGATAAACACAATTTTTGGTCAAATTTGAAACTTCCTATAATAAATGACACGATATATTTTGTATTGATTGCATATCCAGATTTAGATTAACACTTTAAAACTACTTAATATAATGATACTGTTTATTCTTTGATAATTAATGATATTGAATGTATTTCCAGATTTATTTTGTATTGATTGTAACGTCCCTAAAATAAATGATGCGATTTATTCTGCTGATAATAAAATACAATTATTTCTTTGTTAAATAAATAACACGATTTACATACATGTTTTATAATTGTGGTTTCAATTAAAGGGTGTTTTTTAAGAAACATGTATGTTACTTTAATTGAGATACATGTATGTTTTTTATGAAACATGTATGTTTTATCAAAAAACATGAATGTTTTTTATTTTGGAACATATTTGTTCTTTTTAATTATGAAACATGAATGGTTTATAATGAGAGAAACATGTATGTTGTATTTGTAAAACATGTATGTTTTTTTTTATTTGGAACATATTTGTTCTTTTTTGTATTATCTCTATAATTTTTATATCTCCCCCTCCCCTTAAAATAAATGATATGATTGATTTTGTATTGATTGTATATCCATATATTGATTAACGCTTTTGAAACACCCTAAAATAAATGATACGATTTATTTTGAAACTACCTAAAATAATTGATATTGATTGTTTCATTCTTTGGTAATAAATGATATTGATTGTTTTATTTTGAAACTCCCTAAAATAAATGATATTGATTGTTTCATTAATTGGGAAACAATTACGATTACACTTTTTAATTATGTTTAATACCAATTATACCCTTATCTATACATTTCGAGCCAAATTTTAATTTCAATTATTTACAAAAATGCCATCATGCATTAATGACCATTGATTAAATGATCCAAGGGTCTAGATTGCTTTAAAATAGTTCTGTAAAGTTCTGCACATAAAATGAGTTCTCAATATATATATATATATATATATATATAATATTATTTTTAGACTCGGATTTGAATAAACTAAGCAAAAGAGAGAAGAAATATTGTGATATGATAAGTCAAAAAAGATATGGTGTATTTGTGTAAGTTATGGTGTGATTTGATAATTGATATGTTGATATGATAAGTCAAAAAAGATATGGTGTATTTGTATACATCATGAGAGGTGATTTGCACACTCCTTTAATTGATTGACACACTCAAAAGTGTTGTATGTTGACATTTATACCCTTGTAGTGGTGAACATGAGTATAAATGATCTAGGGGTATAAATGTCAACACACAATACTTTTGAGTGTGACAATCAATTAGAAGAGTGTGCAAATCGTCTCCCATACATCATTGATGATCTTGATAATTGATGTTGATTGAGGAATGATAAGAAAACTGAGGAATGATAAGAAAACTAAAGATGTGATGTTTTTATATTCATCATTGTATTTATTTTACATCATACAAATTACATTTGATGATAAGAGTTGATTGGTAATATCAATTTGTGATCAATAATGTACAGGTGATACCAAATCATTACGTAGTATTTAAAGAGAGAATAAATATTGTGATATGATAAGTCAAAAAAGATATGGTGTATTTATGTAAGTTATGGTGTGAATTGATAATTGATATGTTGATAATTAATGATGACTAAGGAATGATAAGAAAACTAAAGATGCAGTGTTTTTATGTTCATCATTTTATTTATTTTACATCATACAAATTGCATTTGATGATAAGAATTGATTGGTAATATTAATTTGTGATCAATAATGTACCGGTGATACCAAATCATTACGTAGTATTTAAAAAGCCTTTACTTTCATGATGTCATAACTATTAAAGAAAAACCTTTAAAAATTAAAACTTTTGCAACCCGTCGCGAAGCGCGACCACATGATACTTGTTTAAATAACAAAGAAGATAGTAATGTGGAAGGGCGGGTCATTATGAGACTCTTAAGGGGTCGAATAATATTAATGGGCCAAATGGCCGGTCTGGGCTGAATATTAAAGATGGAAAGCCAAACAATGATAATGGGCATTTTTATTAAGAATATGATACAATTATTAATGAGGTGGAACCTCTCATGGGAGTGAGCCCAAAAACTAATAAGGATTACCAGTCTGTATAAACAAATTAGAACATGTTATGTGCGATTCTCATATGGAGGGTGATGGGTTAGGTGGCGTTGACCCAACATATGGTGGTGTTGATGATCGACAAGTAGAATTGGTGGTTTTTGATTTTTGCTTGAGTTGAATTATCGCATTACAACCGTTTGCAATTACATTTTGATCTTTTCACGTTCTATTTTGAACGTTACACGAAACACTTACCACAATATCGAATATCGTTAATTATCTGCCGTTAATAATTTCCGCCGCTATGCCCGGGTACTCGCCTAGTACTATTAAATAAGCGGTTTCAACATTAAATATTTGTAACCACATTGACCTTCAACATTAACTTAAATACCATGATTATGGTAATGTAACCACTATGAATTCATAGAGTATGTTATGAGATTAATTGTTCTATTAATGCTCATAACTCCTTTTGACCATGAATTACAAACTCTTTTAAATTGACATAAACCAAAAGTATAGATTGATTGTTTTTTTCTTCCTTTTTTTGCAGACGAAGGATTGATTATGTGTATATAACATGGGTACAAAGTGATGTTAGTTGTGCCTTTGTTAACAAAACCAGAACATTGTTTTGTAGACTGGATATACAAACTTTACTAATATAAATTAAGCGATCTATATTTAAACGAACCCTCATTCTCCCATACAGCCATACTCTATCGGCCCACCACCATCCTCCCAAACCCTTTCTCTTCCTCATTTCTTCACCACAACCAGAAAGCATAAAAAAATCATATCGAGTTCATTTAGCTTGGTGAATACATTAGGTATTTATAGAGTTTACCTTAAATTTAATAAAAAACTTGAAAAACATCTTCAAATACAAATAATTGCAGCATTGCGAAGTTAACTGCTAAACTTAAGGCCAAACATAATTCGTACCGAACGTGCCAACAAATACAATTCTTAAAAAATGTTATATCAACATGAACGTGC
>BQNB010171771.1:0-13529 GCA_026074375.1 Tanacetum coccineum
TGGGTTCAAACCCCGTGGATTATTCGGCCAATGTGTCAGAAACCATGGTTACCAAAAAAATAATACATATTTTCGACTAACATTATTCGATTTTTCTACATTGTCTTCAATAATTTTAAAACACAAACTTTTTTATTTTTTCACATTTGTCTTGACTTTTAAGCATCAATAAATTTAATTACTTGACTTATTAGAAATGCATTCAGCCATTCATAATTTCATATCATTACATTAAGGCAAAAGGGAGTGGTATGATAACCACTCACCTTTCATCTGTTTTAGGTGGTTGTGTTGTAAGGATAAGAGTGTGTGTGTGTGTGTGTGTATGTGTATGTGTGTGTATGTGTGTGTGTGTGTGTGTGTGTCTGTGTGTATGTGTGTGTGTGTGTGTGTGTTTGTTAGGATATATAAGGTCTGCCTTTATGGTTACTTAATTAGGAGTAAGTTAACATGTGCTTTTTACGAACAAACATTCCAACAACATGTCACAAATCCAACAACATGTCAGCGGATGGATTAACACAACATCATAGACTAACGTCTCACATGTATATCACATTTACTTATCCGGATTATTTTATATATTACGAATATTAAGTTTGCTAGTGTGTCATTCTTGGTTGGTTTGTTGTATACGTAATTAGATGGTTTTATGTATTTCTTTTAAGTTTATCCAGGAAAACTATGTACAAAGCTTCCTGTTTCTTTTGCATGATATACTTCTAAATATGGCTTAATTTACTACCGACACACTCACACACATGAACCTACTATCTTGATAGTTGTAGTATGTTTGTGTGATTAGGGGTGCCACCAGTATTCGCTAAAATACTTGGTCCGTTTAGTTCAATTACTCACTTAGTATGAATTTGCAATGTTGCTCCGCACAACATTGCAACTAGATGATATATACTTTGGTTAGGTAAGAGACACTTTTGTATCAAATGTGTGTTTGATCAATTTGGTTTATAAGTAACTAGATGATTTGATTTTGGATAGTTGGTTGTACCGTAGTAATTTGTAGACCACAATGTGGTAGCCTGATAGGTAATTGGTCAATCAAACATTGGAGAATGTGTAATTTCACATTTTCTTGTAAACTATAATTACACACAACTATGTTCAAATAAAATTCCCACCACTTAAGTTAAAAATAAATAAAAAATTACACATTACTGGTGTAAATATAGCATCTTTATGGTATATGATTGCACAAAATAAAAGTTACTCCAATGATAGCACTAAATTATTACACTAAACATATTTAAATAGTTTAAAGTACATATTGACACACTAGATAGAAAAAATAGTTGGAATAACGTATATCAATATTGAGCTCATTGTAAACGTATTGATCAAAGACTTATGAAAATATAGTTTATATAAAATATATTTTATATTTTAAGCTAGGTATCAAATTTTTTAAAATATATAGTGTTTTAATAAGGTCAATAGATAAATATAGTGTAACACTATATTTTGTGCTATACTATTCATAGCACTAAATTATAGTGCCAACATTGGAGAGGTGTTTTGGTACATGTCGACAGTGTTCTCGACTTTTTATTTGAAGGAAAAGGAAAGTGAAGGAAAGTATTAAAAATGGTGGGGAGAGAAAAAGAAAATTTGTCAAAAAATTGTCTGTGTTCTCAAGAAAAAAATAAGAAGAAAGTGAAAACAAAGTAAAGAAAGAGGAAGCAAAAGAAATGAAGAGGAAGAAAGTTGTATTTCACCCCAAAAGTAGGGTGAAAGTTTTGTAAACAAAATTCTCCCACTTTCACCCATTTACTTTCACTTTCATTCCTACAAAAAACTTAAGAACATGAGTTTTTTTATAGAGGGAAGTGCAAAAATCATCCTTGTGGTTTGTCAAAAAACCGTCTCACGTCACTCGTTAAATAATTGTCCAAAACACATCCCTCCGTCAATGTTTTGGGACACGATACATCCTTTGGACTAACGGTGCAAAAAAAATTTTTTTTTACAAAATCTTAAAAAAAAATTAAAAAGTGCGAAGTTTTTTAAAAAATTTTAAAAAGTTTTGTAAAAAAAATTTAAAAAAGTTTTTAAAAGTACGATTTCGGTTCGATTATTTTTAAATTTTTTTTTAAAATTTCGTACTTTTTTTAGAAAACTTTTTTAAAAAAATTTGTACATTTTAAAAACTTTTTTAAAAAAATTCGCACTTTTAAAAATCTAAATTTTTTGAAAAAGATTTAAATCTTTTTCGTATTTTTTAAAATCTTATTTTTTTAAATGTACAAAAAATTTTAAAAAAGTTCTGTAAAAAAAGTTCGAAATTTTTAAATTTTTTTTAAAAATAATCGAACCAAAATCGTAGTTTTAAAAACTTTTTAAAAAAATTTTTTACAAAACTTTTTAAAAACTTCGCACTTTTTAATGTTTTTTTTAATTTCGCATTTTTTTTACAAAACTTTTTTAAAAAATTGTACTTTTTAAATACTAAGATTTTAAAAAATATATAATTTTAACATTTTTTTTCAAAACTAAGACTGTAAAAGTACGAATTTTTTTTTTAAATTAAAAAACAAAAAAAAACTTTTTTTTAAGAGAGAAGTGCAAAAATCATCCCTGTGGCAGCAAAAAGACAACAATACCCTCCTATATAGTTGCACAGTTAAAAATTAGACCCTCGTCAATAATTAACGAGAAAAAATTTTGCACCGTTAGTCCAAGGGATGTATCGTGTCCCAAAACATTGACGGAGGGATGTATTTTGGACAATTATTTAACGAGGGATGTAAGACGGTTTTTCGACAAACCACAAGGATGATTTTTGCACTTCTCTCTTTTTTATATTTTATCACTTTCTTTTACTTTACTCCCTTTTTACTCAACTTAAGAACACAGTGAAGGAAATATTATTTCACAATTATGTTCTCGATCCTATTTTTTTTTTGAGGCTGAAATTCATGTAAAAAGGGCAATTTCGTCATTAAAAAAATATTACTTTTAATATCTTCACTTTCATCCCAAAAGTGGGATGAAAGTTTTGACACACAATTTACTCCCCTTTACTCACTTTTCTTTTACTTCCTCCTCTAAAAAAAGCTTGAGTACACAACAACATTTTTTTTCACTATCATTCACTCTCTTCACACAACAAACACTATGGCCACCGACCCAAAAGATGTGAAACAAAATATCATTAGGACCCTACGCGAAGAACTACTAGCAGATGTGACACTGGCAAACAATTTGTTGCTGGAGTTGAATCGCTATCTTGACCTACTTAGGAACGTGATCCGGAAATGTTGAGGCTAGAGGCGTTGGGAGACCATCCCCTAATCAAGTTCGGTGTGAATACTATGGATAAGTCTGCACCCGCCGATGTGATGAACTCTCAGAACTTGATGTCCACTAGAACTGACTTGATGAGAACCATTGTTGAGAAGGAATAACTCCTTAAGAATTACAAAGCAATGTAGCTCGAATCATGTTTTAGTTTTTATTTCGTAAGCTTATGTTTTTTTAGCTCCGTATGTTGTATGGATTCCCGTATTGTAATATTTTAAGTTTTTATGCCATGTACATTGATTACTATATGTGACTTAACAGCTATGTTGTATTTCTTATGTTATCTGAAAAATGTTGTATTTTTAGAATTGTTTAGTCAAGTTCGGAGTTTGCTCAAAATATTAGCCAACTGCATTGTGCTTAAAAACAAATTAGTACAACCTTAATCCAAACACCCCTTTAATGTTCACTGTATGTTCTTGGAATGGGAAATGTAGACTTGAAACTGCAAAATGCAGCTTCAAACACCCCCTAAAGCTGCAAAATGGTACTTTCGACACCACCCAATTGAGAGTTGCACAAGTCTAACACTCTAACTTACCAAAAGCTATATGACAGAAAAATATTTGTCCTTGGTCAAACTTACCAATGTTGTTACATTTGACTATTATGTTGCTAGTCATAATGTCATATATTTAATTGATACTCAAGTTAAAATAAATAAGGGGCAATGTTGTAATAACAAATGTTTCACATTCATCCTAAATGTGAAATGCAAGTTTTGTCAAAAAAACACACAGAAACCACTTCCCCCCAATTGTAGCACTTTCAAGATCAACATTAATTTTGTATGCGAAAATTACGTACAGGGACTATTTTACTATGCTTTGTCTCGCAGAGGACCATAATTTTTCAGTTTGGACTACTTAGTCGCGAACAATCTTACGCGACATAGACGACCTCCACGTGTCGGGCTGAGAACAATTTCAAAAACAATACCAACAATCGTCACTAATAAATATACGCGATATATTATTTGCTTAGAACTAAGAATATATCAAATCGTAACTCATTTACGAACCTAGATATTATTCTAATTCTACATCTTTAATCACCCTCGATTAACATGAAAATAATTATGACCTTTTCCATAATGACGAAAGAATATGACTTGGTTTGCAACTCACACTTGCAATACGTGTTCAAATGGTCTTGTTCTAAACCTTAGTACATGAAAATAACTAAAATACACATCGAAATAGGATTGACAGCTTGAATGTTTCATCCGAAATACCAAGTAAAATTATTTTGCAACGCCAATATAATTAGTCGTATCTGAAAATCTAAAATTTAGAGGCTTCCAACAGCTTTATATGAACTCCCTCAACCCACTCAAATGTTCACTATGTAACGGTCAAACCCAACTCCCATTTTTCTTCCCTATAAATTTCAAACATCCTCACTCCTCTACACACCTCATTCAAATTCAAAACACTCTATTTTCCCTCTCTCAAACACTAAAAAGTCTCCATCAATGGAAACCATCTTGGAAGTCTTTAGTCCCATCATCATCATCATCTCACTCAAAATGCTTCTCTATCCGATACTCAAGTTCCCGCATGGAGATTTGTACTTCGTCTTGGCATTTTACATTTTTGTTATTTTTCCTATCCTTTGTATTTCTTTAAGCATCGAATTGAAATATAAATAAAATCATTACATACTCTCTTTTGGCTTCGTGATTGTTGTTTATTCTTCATATACATATATATCATAAGTATTATACAAACTGCACTCTTCCGTCACTCCCCAAGGATGGTCGATTTGGTCTACTGTTTAGAGTATTGGTTTGGGAGAAAGGGAAGAGGATTCATGTTTGGTGATCAACTTATCTGGAAAGGTTGTAGAATACAACCTAATATCAAAGACTCTCTATGAGATCTACGATATAGGATCTACTCAATTTGATGATAACCTTGATGATGATGATGAGATCATTACACCTTTTGTAGCGGATCATAACGTTTATGAGTTTATTCCGTCTTTTGTAAGTGTGTGATTATCTATCTTTATAGAATGTTTGTTTGAATTTGTTGTTAGAATGCCTTAGTTAGGTTATTGAGGCGTGTCCAAAGCCTCTTTCTGTTTAATTTGGTGTTGTATAATTTTGAATGATGAAGTAATTTGTTTTGATCAGTTTGTATTATACAAGTCAATCTTTTGTATTACCATAACCAACATAAAACCATAATTGGTACCCACAATTCACAAATCATTGCTATACATTAAGCTTTAAGGAACAGTTTCCAAATGATTACAATGTTGTTCCAAAAAGCTATAGGTTACGGAAACACCTACAGCTACAAGTACAAGGCACAACATGCTTCAACACAGGTTCCAAATGCTAAATTGATTTATAGCTAAATGAAACACAACTCCAAACCAAGTTTTCCAATGTCATTATAAAGCTCATGAAGTATTGAAGCTGACTCACATGTGTTGTTCTCTCCTTCTCGGGATGCCTTTCCATCTCTAGTGTTGCCTCTAGTATCTTTATCTTCGTTTCTAGTGCCTTTATCTTTTCAGCCAAGAACATATAATTTGAGCACTCTGCCTGTTGATACAAAAGTTGGACGATCCTTGATTAGATCCGGATTAGGGGTAATACGGATCTGTTAGGCTCCAGTTCCTGTACCAATTGAGTCTTGATGTATGGGACCTGCGCACTAAGGAAACAAAGCACCGTTAGGCTTACCGTGGGATTGTCTCCCACGATTATCCTCCGGCGTGAGAGTAAGTAATCGGTTTTAGGGTTTTAGTAGAAAGTTAGGGTTATGAGAGCATACCTTGGATGAGAGCCTAGGTGCCCCTTATATTCTCACCAAACCCTAATGGGCTTTGTCCCATTAATTAGGTCAGTAACCAAGAGGCCCCACCGCTTATTTTCATAACTAGTGGGCCCCTCTCCTGATCATAACTCGTTCGTAACGGGTGTTATAAATACCTGCGCGCGTGTGCGCTGGCTGGACCTCATGGGCCTAAATCCCTGTCGTGATAGCCCACATGTTATGGGCCTCCCCGTAGGCAGTATCGTTTGGGCCTTGGAAGTCTGTATTGGTGTTGCTATGGCCCATTCGTCATCGGTCCGGGTGTAAATAGTATTCGTAGGTCGGGTTCATGACCCGAGGTTGGACTATACGTCATCACTGCCTTTCCGAGATTCAGTGCAGATCTTAAACGTCGTGGAAAATAACTTTGACGTGTTTAAGCATCAATAAATTTAATTTCTCGGCTTATTAGCATTGTAGTCATATCGTCACATTAAGGCTAAAGGGAGTGGTAAGATAACCACTCACCTTTCATCTGTTTTGGGTGATTGAGAAGATAAGAGTGTGTGTATGTGTGTGTGTGTGTGTGTGTGTGTGTGTGTGTGTGTGTGTGTGTGTGTGTGTGTGTGTGTGTGTGTGTGTTTTGTGTGTAGATGTGTGTGTGTAACTGAGGCATAACTTAACATTTGCTTATGCACCCATCAGAACCAACATTCCAAAAACATGTCACAAATCCAACATGTCAGTGGGTGGATTAACACAACATCATAGACCAACATACATTCATTCATGTACAGGGACCGAACCAGGGGGTTGGTGTCCCGGGAACCCCATGATATTTTTTAGATGCACTGTTAATTTTTGTAAAAAACATCGATTTGTCATAAAGTCATCTTAAATACACCCGGTCTATCGAAATGTGTTTCTAGTATTACGATTCAAACAAATGTGTGCACCCGATCATATTTGGTCCTAGTTCCGTCCATGTTCATGTTCCAAACACATAAAACACAAACATGAACCAATTGTATCGATCACCCATACAACCCATCTTTCTAACCCACATATTGTTAACAATTCACTTACAACAACAAACCAGTACAACAGACACATAAACCAACTACAATCTAGTTCATAAAGAAGTACAACAGAAACATAAACATAAACCCATCTTTGAAACCAAGGGTATCCTTGGGTATGCGAGTTCCCGACCACCTAGAGGTTGTGGGTTCAAGCCTCGCTGGAGGTGTAACATCCGGCAATTTTCGGAATTTTAAATGACTATTTTACCCTTTGACTTTTTGGGTCTGACTTGACTTTTTGACTTTTGGTCTTTTATCGTCACATAAAAACGATTACCGCATAACCGGTAATTTTTCAGAACATATTTAAATAATAAATCACATTTATTATTACATATCTCTCATGTGCAAAGTTATTTTTAACTTATTCGACTTGAAAACGAAAAAGATATATATTATTTCTAAGTTGACTTATAAAAAACGACCCGCTAAGTCACGTTTTCACAACTCGGACTCTAAAGAAATTTGATGTAAAACGACATTCCGAACAACTTTTTAGTTTTGCCCGAGACCCGAAAACAAGCAGAAATTGACTAAAATACCCTCGCGAAATTTTGAAAACGAAAACAACGCGCACCGACACAAAAATAATTAAATTTATATTTAATTATCATATTTTATTAAATAAAAATGTTTAATAAATTATTTAACATTTTATTTCAACAACGTTTATTAAAAACGCGAAGATTTAAGTTAAAGTTTATTTTACGGATAAAGTTTATTCGTGATACGCAAATAAATGATAAATATTTTAAAATAAATGTTATAAAACATTTATGCAATGATAGTCGAGTGAATACTCATTTTTCATGGAAAAATCATTTGGAACGCAATGGCGTAAGTTTCGAGTTTTGAATCATCCGTTAACTCGTTTAAACGAGACCCGAGCCATTAATTAACCAAAGTTACACTTTTGGTCCTTGTGACAATATTTACACCATACAACCTAAACTATCATACGCTTGCTACTTCATTTTTAAACTTTTAATATAAATATATAAGTTTTCTCATTTATAATGGATATAACATAAACACACTTCTCTCTCTCCCAATTTTCCAGAGACCACCATCGGCCGGATTCCGGCCACCGCCGCCGTTGTCGGCCGCCACTCCAAAATTTATAATTAGGTAGATCTACCTCCGATCTACCCGATCTACATCATCTCCACATCGTTTTCCACCATTTATATCACCACCAACAACACCACCATGGCTGCCACCATCATCACAGCCGCACCACCTCCACCGACACCACGCCACCACCACATCCACTCCACCGTCACCATCTCTATCTCCACTCAACCACCACAAAGGTGCGGGTGGTTTTTAAAACCGCACTAAGGGGTGCGTGTGGTTTTATTAACACCAAAAAGGTTCGTTTGGATCTGGAAAAACACCATAGGGTACGTTCGGTTATAAAGCACCAACAAGGGTGCATTTTGCTTTGTGCTCAGCCCACCATAGAGTGCGTTTGGTGTCGTTCTCAGCCACTAGGGTGCATTTGGTTGTGCAGTTTCATCATTAGGGGTGTGTTTGGGTAAGCAGGAAACCATTAGGGTGTGTTTAGGTGAGCAGGAAACCATTAGGGGTGTGTTTGGGTGAGCAGGAAACCATTAGGGGTGTCGTTATGGGTAAGGCAGAAAAACGAATAGGGTGAGCTTTTTGGGTTAGCAAAAACCACCCAAATGAAGGGCGTGGTTTGTTCGCCGTTTTAACATCAAGGGTGGTTTGGTTAATAAAAATCGACAAATAAATATAGTATCCGTAAGATTTTATAAATCTAAAACCGGATATACAAGTGGTTTAAATGGTTAAATAATGAAATAAAGACTGTATGTTTGTCCTTTATATAATGGTGTTGTTTATATTTTATATATATTATCTATATATATCATATATATATATATTATATTATATCATATAATATATTATAATATATATATTATTATATATAAGTAAATATAAAGTAATATTTAAAACCGCAGAAGTAATTGCATAGACATGGATTGATTGAAAAAGATTAATTTATATAAGTTATCTAATATTGTTTAATTATAATAATAACAATAACCGGATAACACAAACACAAACAATACTATTACAAAGTGAGAAAACTATTTTAGACAAGAACCGATCAAGGAAACGAAAGACTACTACGTTATAAAATATATTTTAAAAATTCTCGACTATAATGAAATCATGACTTTTGTTAAAAGCTTTACAAACAACGGTTACATGATTCGTGAACATTAAAACGTGCGTTAATTTTTGCAAAAACGCTTATTAATTAAATTATGATTTCCTGAAAACGTGTCAAATATCATGTGTTCATTATCTTTTCTCTCAACGTTCGTCATAGTAAACTAGTTTGCAAAGTATTAATATACTCCATATTATTCTTTGGGTGTTTGACTTTGTGCATTCTAATTCATGATATGAATTATACACTTGTTCATTCTTAATATGTAAATATCATACGGAATATATTACGAAAACACTTTAACGTTTACTTCATTATATTATTTAAAAAACCAACCCCCAAACATCAACCACTTTGAAATCTAAATCTTTATCACACGTGTCGCGCATGATGTACTCATAAACCATTGGAAACCCAAATACATTATCCTATGCAAGAGGGGCTCTCTTAGCCGTATAAGGGTAAACTTAACATCACACTACTTATCGAAGCCGTGGTTTTCCTTTGAGTTGTGCTTAAATATGTGCAGTATCTGCCATCGTTCTACAAACAGTCAATGTGAGTTTATAGCCCCCATGATTTCATAACTGGAATCTAACATATATTTTTGGGTGTGAGAACATGCTTGTATGCCACATTCCAATCACATGAAATGACTTATGCTTGTTAGCAAGAAGATCGTTTACCAAATTGGTTTCAATACTCAATTACATAGTTACGCTAGTGGGATACATTATCTTGACTTTCATATTTGGTCACAAATACATAACTTTACCTTTTGAGAAATGAATACGGATTAGCTTAAATCGGATTGAACTGATAACTCACAATAAAATGCCCGGAGGTGTTTCTTGAGAGGGACATCTGCGAGGGCACATATTCATCATATTGCCCAGTGTTCTTGGAAGGGACGCCAACCTACGAGGGGCATCATATTCATTAAACTAGCCCGTTTGTTCTTGAGGGGACAACCTGCAGGGGCATATATTCATCATACTAAGCCAAGCATTATCAGTTCTTGTGGAGGAGGGACACCCTGCGAGGGGTACATATTTATTGCTGCCCTGGTGTATCTTGAAAGGGACACCTTGATGGGTACATATGGATTTCATTACTGCACGGGTGTTCATTGTAGGGGACACATCTACGATGGGAACAAATAGCATACGGTTTCCAAGAACTTAGAGTCATTGTATGACACTCAATGTTGTTTTATACACATAGGCATAATTATAGTTGTGTCCCTTGAATAAAGTGGCAATACATAATATTGGAACAATTGCGGTGTAATTTTTCACACTTCCAATTTTGTGACTATTTGGGGATTGAAATGGTCATGCATATTTTACAACTCAATGATTTTGAAAAATCATACATACATTTTGGAAGAACATTGAAGGATTGAAAAGGTCATACATACTTTACAGAACTTTGGTTCAGCATTTATATTTAAACGAACCTATGAACTCACACACTTATATTTGACACTTTATAAGCATGTATTTCTCTAGTTGAATTAGATGGTTTGGCCTACTTGATGTGCACTAGAGTCTAAATTTGACAAGATTTCATTCATGGATTTATACTTACATACAAATGATTAAATCTCGTTGGATTGTTTTCAAGCTTTTCATTGTGATGCAATTATGGGACAAATGTTATATCAATTTCAAGGAAATCAACGAGATTACTTTTCAAACGACACATTTAGAGGTCGTTCTCTTGTATCTAGCACTGTGTATTATGAAGTAACTCCCCCGGACACATTTCCGCTGCGACACATTTTTAGGGGTGTTACAGGAAGCATGTGTGAAATATATTGTGAGATAGTGAAAAAATTGTCGTTCTAAAAAAATATATCTAAAAAAACCCATCTTTGAACCTTATTCATGTTTCTCAATAAACATGAAAAATAAGACAACTGTTGCCATGAATTTCAGCAGGAACCAACTGGAAAGTCATTTTATAGTTTATTTTAAATCCACTCTTTTTTTTCAAATCCGCCCATTTGCCTTTAACAACAACATTAGCAAAAGGATGGCTTTCTAGTTGTGTATACCTTATTTCAGGTAATACCTCCACTTCCATATCATACCTTTCGCCTTGGCAAAAGAAACATAAACTTCAACAAAGTTGAACACTGTGAGCGCGAACAAAATCACAGGGTATAGCCTGTCAATATTCAAAATTCTATTAAAAATTTATTCTGTAAATTTAAATCTATAACTTATGAAATAGCCAAACATAATATGGAATATACCATGTATCCTTTAGAAAGAACACTTAAGGTCAGTTGACTCTCAAATCTCTTTGGTCGTTCTTGAATTAGAATAACTTCTAATTCTTGAGATTCTGCGTAAACAAATTATGATTAAGAATATGTTATTTTGAAATAAAAATTAGGGTTTTTAAGTTATAACCTAAAGGTACATAGACATCTTCATCGTCGATATCTACCATGTTTTCATCAAATACTTCCAAACGGAATTCTGAATTAAATTCAACATAACTCCAAAGCATTATGTATCCTTGTTTCATTTCCAGTAGCTGACATATATCTTCTATTAGGAACCATAAAATCCAAATGAATAACCATTTTGTGAGCCAAATTTAACTGTATATCTACCATATTTAGTAGATATAGTAACCTTTGGAGTAAAATTGGAGTATTTCATTTCACTTGTGAGTGCATTCATGAAATTAGATGGGAATATCTTAAATCATAAAATTCATAAAAGTTAGTTACTATATAAACATAATATACTATGAAGGAAATAAATAAATAAAAACATTATATGTTTGTTAAATAAAAATACCATAAAGTTAAGGTAATCTTCAGTTGCAAATGTTAAACATTTAGGGTCTTTTGAATAACAATTTATTGAAAATCCAAGATCTGTAGGACAACCATTCTCATCAAACTCGTAAACTAATGAAATACCATAGTCTGTTTCAAAGAAATATAAATAGAATCCAGTAACAACATTGTAATCTTCAAGATACTTAACCCAACCAGGACCATGGATCATACCCTCAGAGTCTCCTAAGTCGCTAATTTTAACATTATATAATTTTTTTGTTGTGTCCAAGTGTATAATACCAGGATTTTCTGTAGCTGAATGCAAAGCCATAAAGGACTTTGGTAAAACCTGATGATTAATATCAAACAATAACTTATCTTGAAAGAAAAAATCTTATTCAAAATTTAAACAAACTATAAGATTATAATACATTAAAAAACTTACCAGACCATGCATAGATGATTCATCTATCTTAACAAGAAAATGATACTCTTTAACCATTTTGATTTTTAACAAGAAAATGTAAATGAAAAATTGGTGAGAATTTTTGAAAAGCAAATACATACTGTATAAGATAGGTGTAATAAGTAGATGAAGAGATAGGTGGTTGGGTGTATTCAATGTGTTTCAGCTTTATATATTGGTATAATTTTCTCACATATGTATTGTATAATTTTGAATGAAAAGTAATTTGTTTTGATCAGTTTGTATTTTACAAGTCAATTTGGGTATGTCGTAAGTCATAACCAACATAAACCATACTGGCATACTTCGTATTTGGCACCTACAATTCACAAATCATTAGGCTAACGCTATACATTAAGATTTAAGGAACAATTTACAAAAGATTACAATGTTGTTCCAAAAAGTTATAGGTTACGGAAACACCTATAGCTAAAAGGCACAACATGCTTCAACACAGGTTCCGGTACCCATGCCTGAATCCAAGCTGAAGCATAGAAACAACAAACATGTTGAACCAATACACTAATAAACCTTAACAAAACAACTAAAGCTACAAGGTACAGCATGCTTCAACACAGGGTCTAGTAGGAGTACATCAGATACGCCAGTCCATACCGGATTGACCCATGCCTGAATCTAACTAGAAGCATGGAAACAACGAACATGCTGACCTGAAAAGAATGACCTAAAAATAAACAAGTTTAATGTTCCTAACGGCATACAAGAAATTAATGACAGTCAAAATCTAATAACTACTGGACAGAAAAAATAAACAAGTTTTATGTTCCCTAACAGCATACAAGAAATGTTCAACCTACACATGTGTTCTCTGTAGGACAAAACCACATCCACCATCCATCAACACGGGATCTTGTATTTCCAAAAATAACTTGTC
>BQNB010171772.1:0-13529 GCA_026074375.1 Tanacetum coccineum
ACCACCACTTTAGCACAAGGTACAAGCACTTAATGCATGACTTCTAAACCCTAAATCTAAACCTTAATTCTTCCTAAAACTCTAATCTAAAACCCTAAACCCTAAACGAAACCCTAAAACCTCAATTTCACTTTAAACCTAAAACTAAACCCTAAACCTTAAAACTAAGCCCTAAACTTTAATCCTAAACCATAATCCAAGTTCTAACCTTAATCCTAAACCCTAATCTATCCCTAATCCTAACCCTAATACACAAATTTAAAGTCCAAAACCCTAAGCTGAAACTAAATCTAACCCGACATCCCTTTTCTTTTATTTTGACTCATTTTAAACCTAACCTAGCACCCTAGCACCACTATTACCTCACCATGACCTCACTAGCAGCCACCCTAGCACCTTACAAGCACCTCCATCACCACCATTAAGCTCTAAGACTTCTTATCACCTCTTTGTCACCTCTTGGTACCCGAACCCCCTCCAACACCCTCCACCATTCAATCCTACTCTTCTAGCTCTCAAGACTCATCATACTAGCTCTTATGAATCACTTAAGATAGCTTTAACACTAATTAAACATCAAAAACTGAGGCACTAAGCCATTCGAGCCCAATAAATAGCCGAACACCCCATTCATTTAAATCATACCTCAAAAACTTATCACCACTCAAATGGAGTTCTAACTCAGACCAAGAAGGATCAAGTGAAGTACCTAAGCTCAGAATAGAAGCCAAGAATCAAGAGAAAGGAACCCTTAAAGTCGTTACTAGGCGTACGAACCCAAAAAACCCATTTCGACCCATTTTAGCTCAAGTAAGCTCAAAATCTTGAATCCTCAAACCTATGCGTTTTTGGTAAAAACCCTAAAAACGACCCGTTTTGATTTTCTAGCTAACGAATTCTTTTTCTAAACTTTTGTTACGTTAAAATATATTATTTTAGCTTATTCTAATAAGATATAATCTGCAAATATCATTTGGAATCTTAAAATAACCTTGCATGGTTTTTTGGACTTGATTTGTAAATTATTTCCATGCAAGGGGTATATATCATAACTTTCTGAAATTTATAACTAAAAGGGCTGAAAATGTCATTATTCCAAATTTATTCTTATTCTACCTAGCGGGAAAGTCAAATTGTGACAAAACACTTATTTTATTTTTGAAAATTTTTAAATTTTTTCATTTTTTGAAATTTTGGTTGTAAAAACGGGATTGCGTGAAAACAACGGTTGCAGGCATAATCAAATCAAAGATCTCCCCCATACTAGAATGAAACATTGTCCTCAATGTTTTACGAAGGGTCTCTACTCAAATCCTAATCCGTTTATTAAGTATGCTCAAATATAAACGTTAGTCGATTAGATTAGGATATTGGATTTCCCAAATGAAGCTGAGGATTTGAAGCTCTTGTGATCGAAGGATAAAACTGCAAGCACGAGAGGCTTTAAAAATCCAGGACAATCCTGGACAATCACAAAAACACAAGCAAACAAGAAAGGAAAGAGGTACACCTCTCACAACAAAAAACACTTATTCATTACTATATAATATAACTACGGATAAGCATGGGGTGCCTCCCATGAAGCGCTTATTTAAGGTCACTTAGCTTGACCCGATCCCCCATACTTGAGCTTTGTCAAGGGGGATAAAAAAGGGTATGACAAACACCCAAATTAGGAGTGTTGTCTTCATGAATCAACATCGGGCTTTCCTGATGAAAAGGCTTGGAAGTTTTAAATCCCTGATATGTTGAATAAGGAGGAGATTTCTCCTTGTAAGCAAGAACACCATGATTGAAAACTTTGTCTTTATTTTCGGATGAAAATGGACGTAAAGTATTAATCACGGGGGAAAGAGGAGCAAGAAATCTCGTGGATTCGACTTCAATGCATATCCCTAAATCGTAAATCTGTTTTCTATCTCTGGAAGGAGAAGAATTATCAAGATCGGATCCGAGATCATTATGAGAGGGAATGAAGTCGAAATTCAATTGAAGGGCTGGATGGGTGGGCAAAATATTAGGCACATCAACGGGGATGTCTTCCACCACATTAATGGTTGAATCTCCCTACTCGGGATAATCAACATGAAATGATTTGAACTCGGGACGGGAGGTAGAATTATCGTCATCTTCCGAGTCGAAATCATCACTCTCAATACCCAGTGGTATTGAGTCATCACCATCAAGAAAAATGTCAATCTCTTCCATAAGAGAGTCACTATCCTCGATCGGGATAGAAGATGGAGAGAAAGACTCGGTAGGATTTTCAAAATTAAATTCTTCCGGAGGGTGGGGAAAAGAGTTATCGTAAAGTAAACTTTCGAAAAACAAAATATCTCCCTCCGGATCAAGGTTGACATCATCAATTCCTGGTGGAATTGAGTGGGGAAGAGTGAGTTCACTGATGACCTCATCAAGAAGAGAATCGATCTTTTAAGAATCATTAATCGAAGTATCTCGATGAAGCAAAGATTCTAAAATATCAGATTCGGCATTAAAACAAGGATATTCAATTCCCGGTGGAATTGAATTGGTATTTTCTAACACCTCATCATCAATTTGATCAACCTTAGTGGAAGTGATTTCTTTATCAAGATCAAAGAGAGGATTAGAGAAAATTTTAAAATTCTCATTTAGAACGTCCTCTTCGGAAAATGACTCATCACTCGAGGTAAAATCTTCATCGATATCGAAGAGAGGGTTAGAGAAAGTAAGATCATGATTCTTTGAAGAATCACAATTCTTTGAAGAATCATCATACTGAGGAAAATCACACTCGCCTTCGGAAGAATCTTCGGACTCACTTGGGATTTGGACAAGGTCCTCAACACTAGACTTTATTAATTTGTCCGATTCCGTTTCTAGAATAGTGTCAAGATGCTCATCCTCCATTATGAGGGAGTCCATTTTTAGTGAATCGGGTGTGATTGCAACGCACAGAGGAAGTCTGGACATAATGATATCTTTCAAGGGGATAGAACTTTCCTCGTCATCGTCATCATCGTAGCAAATGGGAATCTTCCAATATCGAGCTTTAGCCGCTTGCTCTTCTTCAATTCGCTTTTCTTCTTCCTTCTTTTGTATATATTGACCAACCATATCACGCATGGATGTCAATTGTTCCATAAGCTTATTTTGAGAATTGAAAAGCTCATTTTGAGAATTGAGAAGGTCATTTTGATCATTGAAGAGAGGATGATTGACGATATATTGCGGGGGTTGAAATTAGTCAAAGCCAAAAGAATTAGGATCATAGCAAGAATTTTGCTCGTGATAATAATCTTCATTCATTGGTTGACATTGGTAAGTTTCATAAGGACCCCCGCAATTTTCACAACAAAGAAATTGTTGTGGGTAAAAATTATCAAATTGGTCATAACCAAAATAATTAGAATCATAACACGGATTAGGTTCATAATAATTCAACTGTTGACATTGAAAAGCCTCATGCGGGCCCCCATAATTTTCACAACAAAGATATTATTGTGGAAAATCATGAAAATCTTGCGGGAAATTAAAGTCTTGATTGTAACACGGTTCCGGATAGATAAACGGAACTTAAGGTGTACAATAGTGACCATAACGAGCATCGTTCCCGCAAAATTCACAAGAATACATAAGAGGCTGTGGAGGTGGTTGAAAACGTTAGGAGAATCATCAATAAAGTTAGGTTTTGAAACGTAAGGTAATGAATTTTCTTTTTCGGAACAGCACGTCGGATCAAAACTTGGCAAAGTTTGTGGGAGCTCATCAATGGTTTGATTGCATGGTTCCGGATTAGAGATAATCGGAGCTTTCGGTGGACAATTATAACCTATATGAGCACATTTCCCATAAGATTTACAAGTGCATCGTCGACAAAAGATTCCATCTAACGAATCACCATACTCGTAACAGCAATTGTGGTTAATTTGTGGAGGACTTTGCCAGGAATTTTCACCGGGGTCCTGTTTGACAACGAATGGATCTTGAGGAGCATTAACAACGCTGGTATTGTCATCGGATGACTCGAAAGTGTTTAAAAGGTCTTGGTAAATTCCATTTTCAGGACAAATTGTAAACCAAACTTCCTTTAATTTCTTCTGCCATAGAGCACATCCTTGACAAGATGGACCTTCAACCGGGTTTCCACACTTCACATAATCCTGAGGGGGTCGTTGAGACGAGTCGGGCGTTTTATTAGGATCACGAACGAACTTGTCTACGAGACCTCCTTTTGAACAACCACATGATTTATTGTACAACGCTCCACAAGTCGAACATTCTCTAATCGTGTAAAGAGGATTTAAACGATAATCGAGGGACGCCATAAGAATTAAAAATAGAGGGATAAGAAAAAAGAATTAATTGGAAAAAAGGTTAAAGGAGATTATTTTTGGATTTTCGAGTTTTTTTAAGCAACATATTTTATTAACGGACAAAACGAGATTGAATAACTTAAACCGATAATCAACTTGCTTCACGGTAGCTCTTTAAAAGAAAAACGCACAAAGGAGCGGAGGAGTAGGAAAGCGCGAAGCTATTAAAAACCTTCTCCTTTCGGGTCGTAGTTCGTTGGAACAACCCTCCTTATACCCCTCTTATAGTTTGTTAAACTTTTAAAGGTGAGCCGTACCTCGCAAGTGACACAAAGGCAAGTTTTAAATCTTTTGTTTGGGAACTTATTATGATAATGCCTCAGTTGAAAGCATTATATTGATGATGCTTTTTATTGTTTTTATGGACAATGTTTTTATCTTTTTGGTTTTTCTTGTTTTTATCTTATAATTATACTAATAAAAGAAAAATGAAAAATATTTTTGTATTTTTTTATATTTTTATAATAATAATAAGAAAATATTCACAAACGGAAAACAATAACTTCACGAGGAAGGGTCTTCAAGTCACTAATCGTCAAACCGTAACGATATTGTCGCAACACACCTCCCCGGCAGCGGCGCCAAAATGACAATCAACTTTTTAGGGTTAATTATATCAAATATATAGTATAGTATTACCGGAAGTATCGGTCTCTCGCTTCGTTATCCACAAAGTTTGAAACCGGACCCGGGTCGTTTATCCCCGACGAGGCGTGAAATTGACGGTTACGTTATTGGTTTGACAATCGGATGCTTGAATAATCAAAGATTTGATTGGGTTTTCTAAAACTACGAGAAATTAATGCAATTTAAACTAAGGTAAACTTAAAACTACGGGAAAAACATAAATAGGCACGAGAATGTAAACTTAAAACTACTCTACTGGAAGATAATAAGGCATAATTAGGAAAACTAAGACTAAGGGAGCATAAAATGAAGGCAAATTAAGTAACTGGGACTAACAAGTTAACGGGAATTAAAAACGAACGCGAATTAAAACCTAAATTTATTAACAATTTATATCATTAAAGTGATTTTTTTCACTTTAATTGACTCTAATTAACTAAAAAGAAAGATTAAAGAAAACTAGAACGAAACGGAGTTAATTGAGCTTGAAAACTCGAAAAACGTGAAGAGAATGAATCATGTTCTTTAAAAAAAAGTTGGCAATTTTAACCCTACGGAAGCAACACTAATTTTTCTAGAATATAATGATTAAAAGAATATTTTTGAAAAAAAAATTATTTTTTTGACTTTTTTATAGATTTTTATGATTAAAAAAAACAGTTTTTGAAAGAAAAATTGATTAAAAATTACTAAATAAATTGAGAAATTATGAAAAATTCATGAGAAAATATTTAATGTATGATGGAATTAAGAAATAATAAACATGAGGTGATGTAGACAAGCACTATGATCTATAATTAAGCGGTTTCTTTATGCTATAATGCATCTGAAACCAACAAGATCGCTACTATAGAACACTTAATCCTCAACAGTGCTAGTCCCCATAAGTAATGAAATGCTTACTGTGTCTTTACTAACATGTATAAACTCAGTGCCAGCAGAGTGAAATTAGACTATCCAGACACCCTAGTGACCAGTGTGGCGCTGATGTGGTCGGTCGTCCGTGAGATCATTGCATATGGAAAATTTGCTGCGGCAGGATCATCATCCGGCTCTCGTGATCACCTAACGCCTCTCTCCAGTTTCTCTGATAAAAAAAATCATTTTAAATGAAAACTAGAAACACTCATACAGTTCTCTGTGCCCTGCGACTCAACTATTCGTAAATGTAACAATTATGAAAAACATTTGCAATTTTTTTTGTTGTTTTAAATACTTTGTACCTTATTTGTTTTTGTTGTTGTGTGATACGCACTCCTAATACTGAACCGCAAAGCTCTCGTGAATAGTTTGCTGTGCAATAATGCCTCGCTCCTCGACTATGCGTGCTTCTGTTGTTTATCGATCGATTGTAAGAATTATATGACTTAAATCATTGGAGTGTGTGTATTGTGTTTTCTTTTTTTTCCGTGTGTCCTGGTTTGCTGTTTGTGTCTCCTTGTCCTTTAATGCGCTTTTAGGTACAATATAAGCTAACTGGATGTATCTGGCTCAGAACCCGCTACGCTAACGTGCTGGTCATCCTCTAGTGTAGTAAACTAAATAAAGACTGCCTAACAAGTCTCAGATATAAATAGTGCATTTACAATAAGCCCTACATATCCTTAGGACTAATAACATATATAATGCGAAGAATTTTTAGTCATATGTGTTTTTACTAATGTTCCTTAATCGGTTTGACCCAATGTTCAGGTATAATGCAGATTAAAGGACGGAATCTTTGATTAAGTTGTGCTAATAGAATATGAGGAGAAAATAGAACCATGTAGGTCAGTATCAAATATAAGCCCGGATGTTGTACCAAAACTCTACATATATAGCACATTAAGCTCAGACAAAGAGTTACTGACTAAAATGTTAATAAATTGAGCCAAAGTATGCGTAAGACTAAGAAAAATGTAACCCACCGAAAGAAGCGCTCATATCCAGAAGGACATATGTGAACTCTCCAACCCCAAATACTCAACTTGTCGTTTAACCGCAGTGAATGACTTGTAAATTGACAGCCATGCAATGATCAAAGCCACTCCTTTACCCCCTAGGGGTGCACATTAGAATAATGAAGCATAAAATAACACTGTTGTGAAATGTGTGTGTGTTATTCTGTGTGTGAAGCGCTCTCACCCAATACTGTTTCATCACACCAAGATCATTACCCATGTAAAATAGAGCAAAAGAGCATATTTGCTACACCTAAACTAATTGCAAGACATACTATTCTAATGATCAATTAGTATCACTTGCTAATTAGATATGAACAGCTTAACATAATTCCTGTTGTCGTACCCCCGCGTGCACTAATGAACTCCTATTCCCGCTGCACTAAGTCCCTAAAGAGAACATGGCACCCCAAGAAATACTCTCTCCCAAGACACTATAGACAATATACAAATGTCACATAAGTAGTCACTTGATATTTGAGACAGCATTGAGGTAGAATAATATACTACAGTATAGCTAAGAAAATAGATAGATCGGTAGCCTCGCGCAGAATCTGAGCATAAATCTTGAAAGAGCTCTTCCTAAAGAAGTTTCATACTGTAATCTTAAGTAAACTATATCCTCTACTCTACTCCTTCCAATCCTTCTCACTCCCCCCCACATACCCTATAACAACATAAAGAACTTATGGTAATCAACATTTCTCCTTTATAGACATGTTTAAGCAACTGCGTAGACCATTTAACTCACTGACTATGTTACACAATTAGCCTAAGAAACGTTTCCCAGAAAGAATAACAGGACTGCTTTTATTCTCTATAGACCGCCCTTGTCCAACGTATCATCCATTATAGTAAGTGAACACAAAGAATTCTCTCAAGCTCAACAACAGCACACCCTCCTTAATTAAAGAATGTAGTATAAAAACTCACCTCCAATACCCAACACAATCTACAAAAGAAAAAGACGAGGATATTTTCCATATATAAATCATATTTACAAACCCCCATGGCTCTCTCATCGTCTAACATCTACACAAAACCACTAATCAACCAATCCCACTCTCCCATAGCCCTATACCCACCATCGCCATACCACATATCTAACCACAGTACAAAGCACATTATAGTTTCAGGTAGATCACGTCCACTAAAAAACGACGTATTGTCCCCTTAATATCATACAGAATTTAAGTCTCTTTCAAACCCAGATCACCACTATTTAATGATCTAATTGTTCCTACAAAACAAGATAGTGTGTATCTAGGCGACTATGAGTCTAGTGTAATCCCAACTTACCTGCTAGCTTAAAAAACCTATGTATATATAATTAACTTGCCTATTAATAACTATAAAAAAACGCTATCTCATAATAACCAGATAGCCTTAACTTATACCGATGAGAATTAACTCGACAAGAGTGACACTAAAGTGATTCTCCTTGTAAAACACCCTACCAAAATCACAAATAACCTTAAAGCAATGTGACTCTCTTAGAGACAAAATATACATCTTCACTTGTATACACCCTGTCTGTCGCACCGACACTCCGTCAAGATAAAATCACCCTCCCATCCTCCTTACAAGTAGCACCCTCACCACTTCCACATATTTTTAACCCCCCCTCTCTCCCCCACCTCACATTACCCCCCCAACTCTCCATTCACCCACCGCGCCACGACTCTCTCTCACCCCTAAATTGTCCAATATAATACAGGTCGTGTCTCTGTCCCGTCCCTAGACATTACACCAATATTAATATAACTTCCCCAATCCCCACCACAAAATTTTATTCACCTATCCCAATTTCTGTTCGCTTGCGCCCCTCTGACAGAGATCACCTCGATGACTATCTCCATAGAACCCGCGTACGGAAATCATGAAAAATACCGCAGACAGAAGTCACCCACATAGATTATAGAAACATCTAAAACAATTTGTGAGTTCATCGACATATTATAGACGCGCATACGATATATATATACCAGAGCGAGAACACCTCAAGAATGATTATGCATATTCAATAAAAATGCTTTCATAACTGAAAAATTGTCTATCTATAATTATAAAATTCATTGTTAAAGTCGGTTGAGGTTAGTTATAGATTGACCTAAAGTGTTAAACAGATCCTAGAATTCGAGAGACTTTGCAATAATTGAAACCTATCATACAAATATTTTAATGGCGTTGTCTCAGTCTAAGAGTTCAATAAGACTCTACTCTAACATACTTAGTCTGCTTCTCATTCTACTTGTCCGTTGCGTCGTAGTATATGCGTTTTTCTTTTATCGTGCTGCTTGGTTGGGAGTTATTTCGTTGATTACGCCCTATAACTTACAACCCTAAGCCCGAATAGTGCCAGTAACGTATCGTAGGTAGTTGCATAGTCCTGAAGGCCTACTCAGCCTCAATCTCACAACCCACTGTAATCTCCCAATGAAGATATGAAGATCGCGCTGACAAACCAACTATGTGTCGATTCCGATGCAATTGTCACTGTGAGTTTTGAAGTCGCTCTTCAAATAATGGATCAATTAGTGATTGCCGCAAGGCTGTTGTATATAGAGCGCCTCGTCATAGTATTGAAGGTGTATACAAATCCCTTGCTGATTGTGAAACCGAGTGCACCGTGAAACATCGTTGAGGGCGTATGATAGTACCTCGTTTCACGATTTGAGGCTCTTAGACTGTTTTTTAGTTGTCTGTTACTCTGTTGTTATGTCCACCTTGCGATCTTACTACGCAATAGAAAGTTCCTTGAGCTGATTCTACTAAAACGACATGGAATAGTTAGTGGGGGCTCGTGTTTGGCACAGGAGGATACAGAGACCAGATTGTGTAGCGCATAAAACTCTCAGTTAACACCTGGAGAGAATACTACTGTGCACCGCCAAGTATTTGAACCCCCCACCACAGTTTCAGATGACAAGATAACAATCAATAATCCAGGTATGTCAATATAACCTTATCTACTGTGAGTATACCTCCTGTCCCCCATGTAACTATCGCATACACCACTCCGTCTGACGCATCGAACTTATGTGTCCCCTCCCCCCACCGTGCCTGCCTGTACGGTGTTATGAAATACGTGGAACTTGCCGGACGTGCACACGTCACATGATGGCAGAGCACTGTAGAGACACCTTCATTCAGACCCCCCCCCGCCGCACATTACCCGATGTCAAATTAGTCAAATCTGTCCATGCTCACGCCCTAGCGCCCGCCCCGCCGTGATACTTCTGAACACGCTTTTTTAGGCGCATATGACCCTTGAAAGCTCTGTTACAGGCACCGTATCTGTCTGTCAACATCAATTTCCTCATACTATGTGTCCTTGCTCACCCAAGTCTCGAATGCTACCTGTTTTTGTGAGGTAACGCCAGGGTTAAGCACTCTTTTCCAACCAAAGGAGGTCACATAAGCGGGTGATCTGCCCAACCTCTCACAATTGTTAACAATAAATCTCAAGCTGATTAATGTGTGCGCCAGGGCTTTATATGTGGATAGGCCAACGTTAGTCACTAGAAGTTTAGCGACGCCTCCAGACAAGTCTATCCCCAGCCAAAAGCAATAGCCCCCCCCCCGGCCCCACCCCATCCACCTATAGATTCGGCAAATATCCTTTATGCTAACCTTTCCTCGCATCCAAATTATTATTTGTATCCTAACTTTGCCCTAGGGAAAAATTCCGATATTGAGCGAGATAAGAGTCAAGGAGCATACCATTCCCCCATATAACAAAATGCCATCCTACCATTTGGGCCTCCGAATTATACTTTTAATTTACTTGGCGCTTTCCCAATATGCCATAGGTCTCATCGTGATTTCACCCCCCCCCGATTCTCCTAATTCACCCCCGCCCCACGCTACAAAACTTGTTACTCTATTACTAATGGCGCTCCCTATCACCCGGCCCATTAGATGGCGCGGGTCCTCGGGTACCTTACCGCGGTCCTTCCGCCCTCCCATTAAGGTATTCTATCGGGTTTACGGCGCTTTCGTTGGGTTTGACCTTTTCCTTTGCTTTGATGGGTTTTGCTTTGGCTTCGATTTGACTTCTTCTTGTCCTTTGTTGATTTTGGCCCTCTGATTTGCCTAACTTTGTCTTTATCACCCTTTTCCATTTCCCGTGCTCGGTTTTGGTCCGTTTTTTTTTTTTTGAGTTGATTTTTTATCCTTGGGCCATAATCATCTTGGCTTTGAATAAAGGTTAGTAAATATATGGGCTGGCCCGGCCCATATTAGTGGGTCGGGTCGGCCCGATAAACAATGAAAGCACCATTGGACTCGTCTTTCCGCGCTCTTTCCGATCCCATGCTCAATTTTGTTCGGTTTTATCTTTATTTTTGTCATATTCTTGATATCCGTACCTGCACATACACAAGCACAAAAACAACATATATTTGCAATTTTTATTATGTTTTTGGTCATTTGAGGTCATTTTTCATGGTAAAAAGTATGTATAAAATAGCGAATACCAAGCCCCGTTTTTACCATTTTTAAATGTATACACTTATTCCTACACATATTTTGTATTTTTTATTTTTCTCATTTTTTTTTACTTTTCTTTTTAAGCAACTAACTAACTTATTTGACTTTCGTTATTTTATAACTTTTAGGGATCATAGAACAAGATGCATTTCGATCCGAGAATGCCCCAAAAAGGATAAATTCATCGTTCTTGACTTTTCACTCGCTCCAAACCAAGCTTAAAACGAAATCATAGTTAAATATCAGTTAAGATGCTAACACTACTCATATTTGCAACTAGTGAACTTTTCACTCCCGACAATTATTATATCTTAGGTGTATGTGCTATTTTGAATTTCAACCAATGATCAACGTTTTGCAAAATTCTATGTTTCACGTTCCACCCGAGAGTCATGAGTTTGAAGGCGAGATCATCCCATGTAGCGACTTTCGTCTTGGCACATCCCAACCTTGCGGCTAAGTGACCGGGTTTTTGACACCCCACAGAGACTAGTATCGGGACTCACGAACCTTAGGTTTTATAAACTCTTAGGTTTTTCGTATATACATAGCTTATTTAAAAACTTAAAATAGAATAGTCAAAGTTCAAAAGCATATTTAAATTTAACAAAAAGAGATCTATTTATTAATTTACACTTAATATTAAACATAACATTGATGCAATTGTAACCCTCGACCTTTTAGAAGGCTGCAACATCGGTTGTGAGCCGGCAAGATACAACAAACTTTTATTAGCCCACAGTTTATAATTATTACTACCACATTTTTTTTATTTTTTTTTTATTTTACGATATAGAGAAGACTTCTTTTTGAAAAATTCAAGTATAAATTTGAACTAAGACTAAAATTTTTGCTATTACTACATAAAAATTGTTGATTTAAGTTTAATCTCCAAAAATAGCACGTATTATTAATCCGGTTAGAAGCTTATGGGAGAAAAAGCCACAAATTACATACATGAGCTCTTAAGATTTCCAAATAATCCTTGTTTAGCATCCAACTCATACTTAACTCTATCATTTTTCGTTCTTCGCGAATATTCGCGAACGCTTAGTCTAAATGTTAAGGAACAAGCTAGAGCTCAACACGCTCGATCGAGTCAAAATTTATTCTTATTCTACCCAGCAGGAAAGTCGAACATTGTGACAAAACACTTATTTTATTTTTGAAAATTTTGAAATTTTTTTAATTTTTTAAAAATTTTGGTGGTAAAAACGGGCTTACATGAAAACAAACGGCTGCAGGCACAATCAAATCGAAGATTCCCCCCATACTAGAACTGAACATTGTCCTCAATGTTTTAAGAAGGGTCTCTACGTCAATCTAAAGCCGTTTATGAATTATGCTAAAGATAAACGTTAGTCGATAAGATTTGGATATTGGAGTCCCAAAATGAAGCTGAGGATATGAAGCTCTTGTGATCAAAAGATAAAAACCGCGAGCATGAGAGGCTTCAAAAATCTGGGACAATCCTGGACAATCATAAAAACACAAGCAAATGAGAAAGGAAAGAGGCAAGCCTCTCACAATCGAAACACTTATTCATTAATAGAAAGAAGATATAATGGATAAGCATGGGTTGCCACCCATAAAGCGCTTGTTTAAGGTCGCTATGCTTGACCCGTCCCCGAATTCATTGGTCCATAAGGAAAGTTTGGAGATCCGAGACAACCATCGGTGGTATGTCCTCTCCAAAGTAGTGCTTAAGTCTATAACCATTCACCTTAAAGTTTGGTCCGTTAGTTGAAGATAACTCAACGGCTCCATAAGGGAAAACTTGAGCAACAGTGAATGGTCCAGTCCAGCGGGTTTTGAGCTTGCCCGAGAAAATCTTAAGTCGAGAATTGAAGAGGAGGACTCGATCACCAACTTTGAAAACGCGGTTCTTGATCTTGGAGTCATTAAGTCTCTTTGTTCTCTCTTTGTAGATCAAAGAGTTCTCGTAGGCTTGATCACGAAGTTCATTTAATTCATTCAATTGAACCTTCCGGTGATCACCCGCGGTCTTAAGGTCATAGTTGCAATGTTTCAGGACCCAATAGGCCTTGTGCTCTAGTTCGATCGGGAGATGACAAGCCTTCCCGTACACAAGCTTGTAAGGCGTACACCCGAT
>BQNB010171773.1:0-13529 GCA_026074375.1 Tanacetum coccineum
TAAATAACATGTCTGAATTCTCCAAAACAAGCATGTTAGACCGATTCTATAAAAGGTCTAAATAACATGTCTTGGGTCTATATAACAAACCTTTTGAATCGGTGTTGTAACCTGTCTAAATAACATATCTTTTAGATCGGTGCCCCAACCGGTCTAAATCACTAGTAATCTTTTGGACCTCCCCCTATTAGACCCGAAGAGTGATCAGTCTAAAAGTGTTATTCAACCGGTCTAGAAGGCACTTTCTGTAGTAATGTAATCAATTTGTAGTTTATGTTCTACACGCATAATTGTAACTCCTCCTATATTTGACTTTGTTATTTTATTAAACTCATTAACCACTGCATTAACACCATAAATGTATTCTCGATCTTTAAGCGAAATCTTCTCCAATAGTTTGAATTCAAAGTGTCTCCAATTCAGTTTTAATTCGAAACCATAAATTTCAGGTATTGATTTTCTTATTTTGTGTTAATTTAAGTTTTCGCAAAATTCATTCAATTTAACTAATTCAAAAGGTATGTGCCTTTTGAGTTTACATATTAGGTGTTATGATTGTTTTCTTCTTTTTATTTTTTCGTTTTACATATTAGTTGTTATGAATCCTTCATTTCAACAAACTAAAAAGGTATGTGCCTTTTGAGTTTATTGTGTATTTGAAAAGTTCGGGCTTTTTTCAGCTGTTCGATGGCCCCGTCCCGCAATTCTTCTGAATCTTTAATCGTATTCAAGATTCTCTGTTTTTGATTATCTAATAAATCACTTAATGAAAGTAGATTATCTTTCCATTCATTTCAAAAATTCCATGATCCCTTCTCGAACCAAACATGTAAGTCTGTATGTACATAAGGTGTTTGATAAATGCTTAATTGAAATTATTATTTAAATTTATCAGGATTTCTTTTAGATTGTCACTCTTAAGTGGTATTGGTAATATAATTTTATAAACAAATGTTTGTCTTTGATGCTCATGTGTGCATTATGGTTGTGTAGGGGCTCTTAAAATCTAAAGTCTTATTTTCAAGATTCTCTCTCCTCTAACTGATTCTCTCGCTAAAACCACACCCATTTTCGCCGTTAATATCTCATTTTAAGCTTGATTTTATAACCAAATTACAAAACTAAATAGCACACGTTGATCAGCATACAAATACGCAGCGAACGGTTGTTGAATTTTTGAAATTGGTGAAGATTGGAAATGACAATTCATCTCCGGCGATCACGACGGCGCGTGAGGGTGCCAGTTAAGTATGGAGACACTTTCTGTGCACTCAATGACAAGCAAAATGATCAAACAATGAATAATGAACAACAATTACAAAATAATAGTAGCGATGATGGAATTGAAAATTTGGGGGAAATTTCTAGGGTTTGTGGAAATGGTGATGGTAGTAATCAGAAGAATAATATGGATGAAGGATTGAAGTGTGTTGATAATGAGGCTATTGATTCCAGTAAGCAAAGTAATGTTGAAAGTAATGTTGAAAGTGGGTCTGATGAGTCCAATAAGCAAAGTATTGATGATGGAGCTCAAAGCACTAAGGTACCTATTACCCCAATGTCTATGCCAGTGAATGTACAGGCTAGTACTGTTAAAACATGCATGGATAGTTATGATGATAATAAGTATAAGAGTAGCTATATTGATAAAGTAAACAATACTGAATTGAATGATGAGAATAAATTGGATCATATACCTACTGTTATCAATGATGATGGTCTTGAATTTGTGGTTTTTGATGATGATTTGGTAAAAGAAGGGAGTAAGAGGTGGGAGTTATCTGCTTGTGGGTATTTTGTGGGTTATAGAATGTCAATACAGGAACTAAGGTATCATTTGTACAGGATGTGGAGCAAGTTTGGTTTGAAACACATTCTTAACAATGGTAATGGAGTATTTGTGTTTAAGTTTGATAATTTGCAAGGACTTCAAAAAGTCATTGAAAGTGGACCATGGATTGTGAATAATAAACCAATGGTGGTACAAAAATGGGATCTAAGTGTGATCTTAGACAGAACTGAACCAAGTACTCTGCCTCTTTAGATTAAACTAATGAACCCACCCTTGGAAGCATGGAGTGTTAAGGGGCTAAGTGCATTAGCTAGTAGAATTGGTAAACTATTGATAATGGATGACATGACTACTAGTATGTGAAAAAGTGGCATTGGAAGGATTGGATATGCGAGAGTATTAGTGGGGGTTCATGCCAAAAAAGGACTTGTGGATAGCATAGATGTGTTGTACAAGTCTAAGGAGAGCAGTGAACAGTATGTTAAAAAGGTGAGAGTTGAGTATGATTGGAAGCCGCCAGTATGTTCTCATTATGGAGTGTTTAGACACATAAATAGCAGGTGTGCTAAGCTGGGTACACAAGAGGGTAAAGTTCCTGGTAAAGAAAATGTAAATGAGGGCTTTATAAATGTTAATAAGAAGAAGATAAATGGCGCTGGAAAAACTAATAATGTGCAGCAAAATAATAGAAGAGGTTATATGGAGAACAGGAACTTGAATCAAAAATATAAATATAGGCAAAAAAGTAAAAAGGAAGATGTGAATATTGTGGAGAATATGAGGAAACAAGTTCATGATGAGAAGTTTGTAACACCACCCAAGACACACCAAAAGACTTGGAATGTGGAAGATACTGTGATTAAAGATATTAGAAGTACAACTAATAAGTTTGCTATTCTTCAAGAGGTTGAAGAAGAAGGACTAAGTCTGAAATTGAATAAGCAGAAAAAGGAGGAAGTTGGGAGGTATGCCATGATGAAGTTACAACCTTCTTTCTCTGCAACTAGTAAGTGGACAAAGGAAATGAAGGAGTATTTTAAGGAGAAATGGGACAAACAGTATAGAAGTGAGAGTTATAATGAAGGTGTTTGTTCGGATCATGAAACTGACATTGAACTTGATGAGAATGATGTTTATGTTGACAAGAGTGGGACTGCCTCTTTCATGAATGAAAATGAAGTATGTGGAATGGACAGTGATCTTATCTCCAAAGTTTAATATGGATCTTAACATAGCATTATGGAACATTAGGGGCTTAGGGAAAGTTACCAAACAGAATGAGATTAAGAATTTGATTAAGAATGAAGGATTATGCATGTGTGAAGTATTAGAAACCCATATGAAGAAGAATAGAATTGATAAAGTGTGCATGAATATATTTGGCTCATGGGTTTGGCAGAACAATGTTGGTTAGAATAGTAAAGGATGTAGAATTCCAGTGGGTTGGGATGCTAATAATGTGAATTGTTCACTTGTTAATGACACTCCACAGTCTATGTTGTACAAAGTAGAAGTTTTGAGCACTAAGAAGACATTCTATTGCACATTCATTTATGCTGCTAACAAAGGAAAAGACAAAAGATATTTGTGGAAGGAACTGATTTTGAATAAAAGGCTTATTGGGGATTCAGCTTGGGTCCTTATGGGAGATGTTAATGTTAGCCTGAATTTAGAAGATCACTCAGAAGGTATGTCTAACTATACTCAGGATATGATTGAATTTCAAGAGTGTGTAAATGAGATTGAGACTGAGGATATAAATTGCTCTGGAATGCACTTTACCTGGACTAAAAGTCTTTTGAACCCCAATGCAACAGTCTTAAAGAAGATTGATAGGATAATGGGAAATAGTTCTTTCTTTGCCAAATTTAGTACAACTAATGCAATCTTTCTCCCTTATGGTATTTCTGATCATAGCCCTGCTATTCTTAAGATCCCTCAGGCAATGATTAGGAAAAGAAAGTCTTTTAGACTTGCTAACTACGTTACTGATAAGAGGGAATTTACTGAGCTGGTTAAAGATAAGTGGAATACAGAAGTTCAAGGTCATGCTATGTACAGATTGGTGAGTAAATTGAAGGGTCTCAAGCAGCATCTTAACAAGTTAAACTGGAAGAATGGAAACCTGTTTAAGAAAGTAGTTTTTATCAAAGCAAAGCTTTATAATGTTCAAAGAAAGATTGATTTGGATCCTACTAATAAAGTTTAAAGAAATGAGAATGTGGTATTACTAAGAGAGTACAAGGAAGCTTCTATGGATGAGGAAAAACTATTAAGGCAAAAGGCAAAGATAACCTGGTTAAGAGAAGGTGATAAAAATTCTGCATATTTTCATAAAGTGCTCAAGGGAAGGATCAATAGGAACAGAATCATGTCTGTATGTGCAGAAGATGGTATAAGATATGAGAATTGTGAAGTGGCTACTCAATTTGTGAAGCATTTTGAAGGTTTTCTAGGCATTAATCCACCTGTTACTAAACTAACAGTTGATGAAAATTACTTGTTTAATAGAAAGATCTCTGAGACAGAAGCCAATAAGATGATAAGAGAAGTT
Source organism: Tanacetum coccineum (assembly GCA_026074375.1). Taxonomy (NCBI): domain Eukaryota; kingdom Viridiplantae; phylum Streptophyta; class Magnoliopsida; order Asterales; family Asteraceae; genus Tanacetum; species Tanacetum coccineum. The sequence continues at coordinate 4,347 of BQNB010171773.1, forward strand.
AGTGATGATGAAATTAAGATTGCTCTATTTGATATTGATGATGACAAAGCTCCTGGTCCTGATGGATACACTTCTAAGTTCTACAAGAAGGCTTGGAATGTTGTTAAAGGTGATTTCTGTGCAGCAATCAAAGAATTCTTTTTTAGTGGGAAACTCTTGGGGGAAATCAATGCTACTTTTATCAGTCTTGTCCCTAAATCTATGACTCCTCAAAAGGTTTCAGACTTCAGGCCAATTGCATGTTGTAATGTTACTTACAAATGCATTAGTAAGATTCTCACAAATAGGATTAAAGTTGCTCTTAATCAAGTTGTGGAGGAAAACCAAAGTGCTTTTGTCCTAGGTAGAGCTATTACTGATAATATCCTATTATCTCAAGAATTGTTAAAAGGATATAGCTGTATCAATGGGCCTAAAAGATATTCTTTCAAAATTGATATCCGAAAGGCTTATGATACAGTTAACTGGGGATTTATTGAAGATATTCTGAGACAGTTTGGCTTTCCTAATTTAATGATTGGATGGATTATGACATGTATATCTACTCTAAAATTCACTATCTGTGTTAATGGTGAGAGATTTGGATATTTTAAAGGTGAGAGAAGATTGAGGCAAGGGGACCCTATCTCTCCTTACATCTTCACTATGGTCATGAAAATGCTCAATCTGATGGTAAAAGATGAAATCAGGAAGGAAAAAGCTTTCAAATTTCATTTTGGGTGTAAGAAGTTAAGGATTACCCATCTATGTTTTACAGATGATTTGCTAATGTTTAGTCATGGTAATAGAATCTCTGTGCTAACCTTAAAGAGAGCTCTTGACAAATTTAGTGCTATCTCAGGATTACACCTAAATCTTAGGAAATGCACCATGTTCTGTGAAAGTCTTGATGATGATACAAAGAATGAAATTTGTAGCATTTTCCTTTTTAAAGAAGCAAAACTTCCATTGAGATACCTTGGTGTTCCATTGGTTACTAAAATGATTGGTGTCAGTGACTGCAAGCAGATGGTGGACAAGGTTAATCAAAGACTAAATGATTAGAAGAATAAGAGTCTATCTTATGTAGGAAGAGCTCAACTTATTGCCTATGTCTTGGGCTATATGCAAGTATACTAGGGATCAATCTTTCTTCTCCCAAAAACTATTATTAATGATATTGAAAAGTTATTCAAAAAGTTCCTTTGGAATAATGGTGATAGTGGCAAAGGTAGAGCTAAAGTGGCATGGTTAGATGTGTGTAAACCAAAAGATCAAGGAGGCCTGGGATTTAAGTCATTAGAGATATGGAACAAGACATTACTGGTGAAACACCTTTGGAATATAGCTGCTAATAAGGAATCCCTATGGGTCAAATGGGTCAATGTAGTCAAATTAAAACACAGGAGTATTTGGGATATTGATGTTGATACTAAAGATAGTTGGGGATGGAAGTGCCTGCTGAATCTTAGAAGTTGGATTGGTGATCATATGAGATACAAGATTGGGAATGGCAAGATGGCAAATGTTTGGCATGACAAGTGGTATAAAGATATTTCATTGTCCAGCTCAATCAGCAAAAAGGAGGTTTTTTATGTTGGTTTCCATGACTATAATAAAGTTAGTGACTTGATTGATGATAATGAGTGGAGATGGCCTCATGGGTGATAGTTAAGTATCCTTGGTTAAATATGATTCAAGTCCCGATTCTTTTTATTTCTCATGATAAGCTAGTTTGGGTGGATAATGATGGTAATGACAAAAGGTTCTCTACTCACATTGTGTGGAAGGATGTTAGAGGAATTAATGAAAAAGTCTGCTAGTACAAGCTTGTTTGGCATACTAACTGTATTCCCAAACACAACTTTATTTTATGGCTAGCTGCTAAAAAGAAGCTGTGTACTCAGGACAGAATGATCAAATGGTATCCTAACAGAGTTTTTGAGTGTAGCTTATGTCAGAAAGGTCATGATTCACATGATCATCTATTCTTCAATTGTGACTATGCTTAAAAGTTTTGGGATCTGGTATGTGACATTGCTCAAATAAAGATCAGAAATAGTTCATGGGAGGATAGATTGACTGAAATGAGTAAAGGTTGTGAGAAACAAAATATTTGGGTGGTTATAAGAAAACTGTGCCTTGCTGCTGCTGTTTACTACATTTGGCATGAAATAAATTCAAGGCTATTCAACAACTGTAAAAGAGAAGTTACTGATTGTTTTGCTACCATGATTGATGAAATCAGAGCTAGAATGGTGTCAATTACTGTGAAGGAAAGTAACAATGTCAAACTTGCTTAAGCTAATTAAAGTGTGAAGTTTGCTAGAAGATCTTGATGGAATAGTAATAAAGGAATATCACAGTACATCATATTTGGAAAACTCTAGTCTGATCAACTATCTCTGGAAGAGAAGTGCTGGATATGGCTTGGATATCAATGTAGTTGACTTTCTAGAGTTTGCAGAGGGCCTTATATCTTGGCATTGGGAACCTTTCTTTGTGTTTTAATCCTACTGGTTTAATGGTCAATCATTAAACTAGTGTGCTGTGTAAACATGAAGTCAAAGGCCTACTTAATGTCATAAGGTAGGTTTACTGCATTGGTGGAATACCAACTTGGTGATGCCTTGACTGTTGGTTCAAAGTTCAGTCTAGATGGGTGTTTGGATGAAGCTTTGACAATAGTTAGGGAAATTTAGCTGAGTGGGATGTTTCCCTGAGCAACTCTTAACCTTGAGTGACACCCATAAATGGCATTGTTGCTCTTGGGGATGGATCTTAGTGAGAACATGAGTTTTACCTCTCCCCTTGTGATGCCTGCTAACAGAGCCTCTACGTTGTTAAGGAATGGTTCCTTGAATCATAGGTAGGGTGTTTGTAGTAGGAAATGTAGCAAGGAGAGGGGGTTTCTCCATGGATGCCTAGTCCTTGTCCTTAGTCATACTGGCTAGAGGATTGAAAGGCTAGAAGAATGGACAATAGTAATGCTCCTCTGGCTTCCTACTGTTCCTATCATAGATGTTTTTAAGTTGTATTTGTTTTTCAGTCATAGTTGGTTGTCTGAGGAATATGTTCCATCTGAATTAAGGAATGGGATCTGTCCATGTCCTTAGATAAGTTTGTATACATCTCTGTTGGTAATAATATTTCACCTTTTTACCAAAAAAGATGTAAGGTCTTTTTCTATTTCTTTTCACATAATTAAATGTACGTGTTTTCTTAAATTCTAACTTGGGGGTAGAAGAAAATTTAAAAGTGTTGAGAGATAACAATGACATTTGTTTGTTGCATTACTATTTGTAATGATCAATTTCAACAAATGGAATATTGTGTTGTTCAATAAATTGGCAATAGTTTTTAGATTAAAGAAACATTTGCAATGAAAATAAAGTTTTATAATCTAAATTGGTTGAGTTGCTCGGCCCGTTTCCTGTAAAGATGATTTGAAGTATGTTACCTACGTTGTTTGGAAATATATTTTAGTTAGGTTAATGTGTATTTTTTCCTTTTTTGGTCATGAAGCAATATGCAATAGCATGATTCTTGATTTGAATTTCCACCTTAAAGAAACGCTTGACCATATAACTGTAGTTTTTAAAGAGTGCCTTTTGGAAGAATGAAACTTTCTCAATGTAGATTTTTCAAGTTCAAACTTAGTCATGTAATATTGATGTTTATTGGAAAGTTCTTGCTTTGCTATAAATGGTGATTTGTCATAGCAACGATATTGAGCTAAAATGCTCAATACGTACCACAACAGTACACATGATCATAATCATGTATACACCATCTTGTTGATTACACAATTTGCTAAATTGTCTCCAATTGCCTTAGATTAAAGGATTTGAGTGGGTCAATGGGTTCATACCAAATGTACTAAAACTTTATTAGAATGGTGAAAATTGTTCTCAATAGTAGAGGTGGCAAAATGGTGGCTTTGATGTTAAAGATTTACGTTAACCAATTTACTTATGTAAGTAAAAAAGATATGCTTATATTAATGTTACTTATTCTATTAATGAAGTCGGTGTAATGTAAAAGCATGTAAATTAAAATGTTGGAAAGGGTTGTGTGAGTTCAGCAATATTTGATGTGGATTGTTTAAATATGCAGGTTTTTGGCACCACTTACGTGTAGTCGTGTATCAATTTTCACTTTCTCAACAGTTACTTTACTACGAGTCGTCGACGTTCATGCCCATGCTTTCTTACACATTTTAGGTGGTCTTCCACAAGCTTGGGTCAGTATGCTCAAGAAATGAGATTTAGTTTCTCATGCAAGGTGAGTTGTAATTAGAAAAACCAAGCATTAATCAGTTTCATACTTGCTAATTGAATGCGATTCTTCTAAAAAATGATACTACCTTCATGCAACCAGTACCATCAGATAAAGGAGTATTTTCGTTAGACAATATGCACTTATGTGATGAGCTAAGATATTAACATCACAATAAGAATGTCTTTTGAATTAGCCACCATCACATTAGGGATTCTAGTTTTTGGTAAATACATTTCCTTGGTTTTTTAATAAAGATTTACATACCTTTTTCTAATGTTATAATTTTGCTTATTTGGGATGAGTTTACCCGAATAACAACCTTAGTTTGGAACCATGTCCTGACTGAAACCATGGTGGTATGTTTGTGTCAGGAGGGGTAGCACAAGAAACAACAACGTCAAGCTTTAGTAGCAAGCAAGGTCAGCAACACACAACTTCAATAGCACTTAATTGTAATTATCTTAGAAGTGGAAAGTTATTGTTGAAACTAAAACCACGTAACCTTTAACGCAGGTCTAAGCGGATCGAGTTTGAAAAATGACTTGCAAAGCTATTGGACAATTGAGTATGAATGGAAACAATTGTTAATGTGAAGGTGGATATGTGTATGGACACGTTAATAAAAAGTAAGCTTCTGGTTAAAAGTAGTTCTTATCAAAGGGTAATGAGGCAATCTGTTTTTTATATAAGATTTTAGCTGGAATGTCAAATATTTTAATTTATGTTTTAAAATGGAATTTTTTTGTAGGCACGTTTGTTTATTCGATATAGAGAGCCAAATTTGAGAGATGAGATACATAGACAGAGTTACGGGTTTGATATTGATTTCGCCTTTGTGCAAGGCACTTTCTTGGACCGAATGTATGTACAATAAGGTCTGTTGTTTTGCACTCTGAATATGGTTCATAGCTAATTACATTCTAGAGTCATTTTATGAGTTAATTGTTTATTTTTCTTAATTTTATGTGTAGTTGATGTTGAATTTTCTCTACTACTACGGTATGTATAACTCGTTGAAGGAGTGTTTGCTTCAAAGATACTTCAGTAAGGTACCATAAGAACTTTTGTGTTTCATGACATTATAATCGTGTATATACATATTCGTTGACTTTAAGAAACGACTAATACATCAGGAAGTACACGGTAGTCCATTCACTCAAAGCAACTTGATTTGGTGATCGCAAGAGTCAATATCTTCATGATATCGTTACTCTTACCGGAGGCAAGTGTTTATTTTCTTTAATACGTGGCGATTTGGACCTATTTACTTGTGAATGGGTCAATCTGGGTTATGTCTTTTTTGTGGGTCATCAAAATAAATAGCTAAAAGTTGTACAAAGTGTACATGTAATGTGTATAATATCCTAACTCATTATTTTAAGAATTTGCTTATTTAATGATGTATAACTTTCTAATCATACACCTCTGCTAAATTTCTGTTAATAAATATTTAAATCAATTATGTCATCCGTTTAGCTCTTGTGTGCTCTTTTTATAATCTTTTTCTGCTGCCATATATATTTAGAAAGTGTAATAAGAGAGGAAGTAGGGTTAACCCTTGAGAATGCTTGGAGTGAGGTTTTAGTACTTGCTGCAAAGGTGGTACTCACCAAGGTTTTAGGATTTGCTTCTGAGATTAACCGTGAGAGCGGGGTCATTTAAGTAACTCCAAAAGCCTACAAAGTAAGCTTATCCAAACATCCCTTTAGTTATATTTTATATCTACACATACTTTTAACCAGTAGTCTGAACTTAATCATTGGTTGCTTTGGTGGTCGTTATTTCTTTCATTGTGTGCTTTAATTGCATGTATAGAGTTCTTATATTCCCATCATGTAGGTGTTGATATTACTTTTTGCTCAAGTCGAGGGGTTAAGTACAGTGGTAATAGAGTCGCATCATTTATATTTGACTGTATTTAATTTGAGATACAAATTTAAGGATACTTTAGTTAATGAGATGGGTGTTGGCGAACACGATTTAAAGTCGTTTTACATCATAGGATATAAAGGTTTTATATGAATATATACCTACCCAAACTGTTCTATATCTTTGATATCTATGCATTAAACCAATAACTCACCATGCCTCTACCTAACTTAAAGTATAAAATGTCGATGTATTTGTAGCCACAAGCAATAAGTATAGACCTTGAGTTGATAGTTTGGAAGGGTGAAATCCTAATGTATATCAGGTTGTGTTAGTTTCTTATTAAATAGGTATTTGGGTTTGCATGTATTTTGATTCAAGGGTGTTCGGGGTTGCATTTATAACTTTTTTTTATTATTGGTTGTTGGGCAAGTACTTATACCAATTGTTAGTGTTTATTATTATTTTCTTTCTACATTTTAATCATGAATAAGATAATTGGTACTTGGACTATTTGTTATTGAAGATTAATAGTGATGTAATAGAATAAGATAAATATATTCAGGGGGTGTTTGGGATTGCTTATTCAAAATAAATTATGCGTTTTGAAAATGAATAATCAAATAATCAGTTGTTGTAAAACGTGATTTTGAAACATAGTGTTTGGATTTGATTATGTAATATAAAACAAATTATTTAGAAACTTAAGTTATAAAATTACCAAAAAAGATATGGACAAGACAAACTCTAGTAAGCTACACAAGTAAACAAAATAATTAGTAAGGGCATTATAGTAATAAACTAAAAAAGGAAGATCACGTTTTGAAAAAGTAAGAGGTGAGCACCAGCTCCAAAACTCCATTTTGAAAGTATTAAAACGCAAATAATTGATTTTTGGAGTTTCTTTGCCAAACACCTAAAACTGCTTATTTGCGTTTTAAAAACGTGATAATCAAATAATCCATATGCAAACTCAATCCCAAACACCCTCTTAGAAACTATCCTTATTATCTTTTTGATGACGACTTCTTCCTTATTCTTGAATACTTGATTCGGAAGTAGTCTGTCATTTTCTTTTTCTTTGAAGCTCGAAAACGCTGAGAATTCTTTATGAAAGTTGAGGACAACCTTGTAGCAAATCTCTCCTGATATAATTTTCTCTCCCTATATGACAAGATAGATTTCTTTATCCCTGAAGGTATTAACTCTACTCTCAAACTCAAAATCAGCATTCTCAAAAGCTAACTTTGACCTTCTTTAGCAACTTGAATCTTTAACAGTTTATATGAAATCTTTATCTTTGAACTTGATCTTGAATGTAGATTTCAATCACATAATGTTGCCTACGAAGATCTTGAAACACGATGATATTGATTGAGAATTTGTTTGTAAAAGACTTGAATGCTTGACTTTTCACATGAATTTTCATACTCTTTAAGCTCCCCCTCAATCACATATCCATCTCTTGAAAATTAAAGTAGTAAAGTTTGATTGTCTAAATACAATGTCGATGTTCTTGAGAAGTAATTCCATGCAAATGTCGAACCGGCTATCTCAATCGATCTTTAAAGTTAATGAAACACTACAGCTTATTCAAAACACTTGATGAAGTAACCTCAATCTTGAATACGAATCTTATCTTCTTAATCAAACTACTTTTACCATAATGATTTCTTTGATTCAATTTCTTTGCTAGTATCTTGATTTGTCCCATATATTCTTGCTTATATCTTCTCCCCTTTCATATACTTGAATTGATGAAACCCTAATTGATATAAGTGTGCCGTGGGTTTTTGAGGCTCAAAGGAGAGTGTTCTTGCTTGATTTTTCTTGTATGAAAGTGTAAGAGGATTATGGACTTAGGGCTTTCTTTATATAGCAACTTGGAAAACCATAAACTACCTAAGTGAAACCATGGAAGCAAATGGTTTAGAGGACAAGAGTGTAAGAGCTCAAGGACACCAAGGACACCAAGATTAGACAATTTCTAGTATCTTGGGTCCAAGTACAACTTTGTGTAAGAAATCACATGTATAGGAAATGAATAAATGAAAGTGTTGTAATTATTTCTTGTATAAAAGCTTAGGTCCGGTTTGTGAGGTTTATAAGTGAGCAAAATAAATAAATTTTGAGTATTGGGTATAAACGTGGGTATTTGTTTGAGTGTAGATAGGTAAAGGTGCTTCCGGGTACGACCGAATGTAATTTATTGCGAAACGTAAGCGTTTTACGTAACCAACAAAAATAAATTATGAAAAGTTATAAATTATACTCCTAATAATCATATAACACTTGCTTGATGTAAACTTTAATTTGTTTGATGTCCGTTTACATTGATCATTGATTTTTAGTTTACGCGATTTAACTATAAGATAATAATTAAAAGCGAACGCGTAAAACTCTAAAAATAAATAATAGAATTTATTAAAGTTGTAAATAACCTGAAAATGAGAAATGTTACAGTCTCCACCCGTTAGGAGAGCCTTGTCCCAAGGCTCAAGATGCAACATTCTTCGAGGGTGCGGTTTTTGTGAAGAGGTGCGGATACTTTTCTCGGAACTGATCTTCGCGTTCCCACGTGAACTCTGGACCTCTCTTGGAGTTCCATCGAACTTTGATGATGGGAATACGACTTCGCCTTAGCTTCTTGATCTCACGCTCCAAGATTTCCACTGGTTCTTCAACAAAGTGGAGTTTATCATCAATGTGTATTTCATCTAACGGAACTGCCAATGGCTCGTCAGATAAACACTTCTTTAGATTGGATACATGAAATGTGCTATGAACCCTGCTTAACTGTTGAGGTAGTTCGAGTCTATAAGCAACGGTTCCCACTTTGGCTAACACCTTGAAAGGTCCGATATACCTCGGGTTCAACTTTCCCCGTTTTCCAAAACGTACGACCCCTTTCCAAGGTGATACCTTTAACATAACTCGATCACCTTGGCCCGTTTTGTTTGGTCCGGTAGCTGTTTGCACAGTCTGATTTTATTTTTAATTTTCTTATTATATTGCTTCTCATACGCAAACACACAGATACGCTCGAACCTTCCT
>BQNB010171774.1:0-13528 GCA_026074375.1 Tanacetum coccineum
ATTTTTAAAGGGGTAAAATTAGGGTTTTTGGGGTATTTTTTTGAAAAACCGCTCCCCCCAACGGTCCTCCAACGGATACTTAAAAAAAAAAAAAAAGTTTCGCGTGGGCTGTTAGCCATGGCGCGAGAAGGCTTGGCGCCAGGCTGGGAGTGATGCGTGGCTAACAGCCGACCACTCCCTCCGCTCTTATACGTATCTTCAAATATTTTACCACTGATTTGTTTTTGCAACTAGCTCCCAAGAACATTTACTTCATCCAGTATTTATCTTGAACATGATTTAACCTCTTAGCACTATAGTACCATAAACACATATAATATCTCGGAACGTGACGAAAAAGGACTATAAAATGATCCGGCGCATATACGAAAAATAAACATTACTATAAACATCTGCTTCATGAACTGAACGCATTTCACAAAATCTATGATTTATTACAAAAATTTACTCTAAAATGAAAAAATTCTTGAGTGTCCCGCGACCCACCCTTGTTCCGTCATTGTCTCGGAAACAACATATTCCGACATTCGTTAACCACAAACTTTACATTCTTGAACGAAAAGAAAAAAACAACTCAAATATATACAAAATAAATTAAAAGAACCAAGATTTACATGTGATTTCTTAATACAGTTGACTGTCCAAAACCAATAAGTAACAAAGAAATGAAGCTTAAAATGCTATGCCCAACACAAACATGTTATCAAGCGACGAAAAAAGTAAATACTAACATGGTATCCACACAAAGCAGCGGGTTCGAAAGCGAATGTTGTTTAACAATTGCTTCATTTTATGTTTTTTTTCGAATACTGTTTAACGATTTTCTATAATGGATTATAATATATAGAGATTGCTATAATTAGTATTAATTAAAATAAATTTAAAAATACATTATTTGGACATTAAAATCAATGCCTTTTACACGTCTACACATTTAAGATAATTTTTTAGATGTAACTTAATTTTTCATTATTAGTAAGTGTTTTGGCTATTTTTTAAGCCTTTCATTTTGAGAATGTCTCAAATCTTAACTACTTTATAATGTATTTAGAACTTTTTACAAAATGATGTTTTAAAAAGTTAAGACAACAAATATGACTAATAAATAGTTATCTAAGATCCACAGTTCAAAAACAAGGATCTTATTCTTCACACAATAAAGCATCAACAACCTTTCCGATGGATCTTCACCACAAACTCTCAATAATCATAATCAAATCCAAATCAACCCAATTTTGATCCATCAAATTTGAATTACTTCAAAACCTCATTTCCAAAATCACTGATTTTTCATTTCCCCCAATTAATTTTCATCAAATTAAAGATCGATCAATATATATTTCAGCACTTTTCAAAGATCCCTTTTTTATAATCCCTAATTGGTTTTTCACTCTTTTTTTTCTCCATGGCTGGGAATTCTAATTCACATGGCTGGACTTGGGTGTTTGGAAAAAACAAAAAGAAGCAATCCAAACCTATTGAAAACCCACTCGTTAAGGAAGTTGAAAAGATCGCTACGTCTTTTTTCGTCACCAATTTTCCAGAATCTCTGGATGCAAAGAACCTTTGGAAGGAATTCCAATCTTTTGGTCGTATTGTAGATGCTTTCATTGCAAATAAGCGGTCAAAAACAGGTAAGCGCTTCGGATTTGTCAGGTTTTTGGGTGTTTGTAATGGTGAAGAATTTGCAAAATATATGTCTAGCATCTGGATTGGGAGTTACCATGTGTATGTGTCTATTGCAAAATTCCAGAGGACATCTAAAAAAAGAAGCAAACTCAGAGTCTTATGTTAATGTGCCACATGCCCCCCCTTTAAATTGCAACAAGGGCCCTCCCCTGTTTTCGGGTAGGCAATCGTACGCCTCTGTAGCAAATGGAGGTGTAGCCTCTAAAGGGGTTTCTGATAATGGGATTCAAGATAATGGAAAATGTATCCAATTGTGTGGCAGTGATCTTATCACAGTAGAAGACACATCTACTGTGATTTTGGCCAACGTGAAAGAGGTTCATTCCATAAGTAATACGTATGGCATTTGCAGAAATGAAGGTTTTGTAAATGTAACTATTCATTATGTGGGGGGATTATGGCTTTAGATCCAATTCGAAAACTCTAAGTCATGTAAGGCTTTCAAGGCAAATGAATCACTTAAGACATTTTGGTCTTCTCCTAGGAATGTTTCACCATCATTCACGGTTGATGAAAATTGATATTTGCGGTCTCCCTCTGTGCATGGGGCTCAAATGCTCTCAAAAAAGTTATAAGTTTGTTCGGCAAATTCGGAAAATGAAGATATTATGAGTATGGGTAGGGCATGTATTGCAACCAAAATGCATTCTAGCATTTTTGAATCGGTGGCTGTTGTTATCCATGGTAAGAAATTTGATGTTCACGTTAAAGAAATTGGAACATGGAGCGCCAGCATTATGGATGATTTGGATTGCAGTGAGCCTGATGAGGAGGAAAAAGAAAAAGATGGAGAAGAGGAGAGTCGCACTTCTAATGACGAGGAAAAATCCATCGACATTCTTAACGATTACATTGAACAGGTAGTAGAGGAAAATGTTAAATCAAATTCCACTAAGGAGGAAAAAGATGGCGAATGCTTTACATAAGATGCATCAGGTGGTAAACCTCCAGGGTTTGAAAACGTCATCAAAGAGGAAGATACACCCTTTTTGGTCCTTAAAAAGGAAGATCCAGCGGTTAACCTAAAGAAAGAGGAAGTAAAGGATGGGGCTTCTGATTTCTCTATCCCTCTTAGTTTCGATGGTCTATTCAGAGGTGGCAAGGCTGATTCAAATACACCATCTAGATTAAGAGGTAACAAATGCTTAACTTCTTTTGGAAACCACAAATTTAAAGATAGAAAAGGCTTTTCGTTTATAGATGAGATGAGTAGGATGATTGAACTGGGTGACGCGTTGGGATATGATGTTAAAGGGTGCAAACGTTCGTTAAAGAAGATGATTAATGGGATAGGTGAATCATTGGTGGATAAATGAATATTCTGTCAATAAATATTCGCGGTTGCAAGTTGAGAAAGAAACATGTGTGGATAAAAGAATTGTGTTTCAAACACAATATTCATTTCCTAGGCGTCCAAGAGTCTAAGATGACAAAATTGGAACTTTTCCAACTTTAATCTATGTGGGGAAATTTCAATTTCGACTATGCATGCAGCATGGCTAGGGGTAGATCCGGGGGTCTTATCACCATGTGGGATCCGAATGTTTTCACAAAAAACAGAATTTGGTGTAACGATAACTACGTCATTGTGGAAGGTAATTGGAAGAATTCGGTCCATGATTATTTTCTTATCAATGTATATGGGCCGCAACATCAACCTGAAAAATCCAGTTTATGGGAGTTTCTTAATTATTTTATTCAAACCAACCAGGGCAATATTATCCTTTTTGGTGATCTTAATGAAGTTGGATGTGAGACAGAAAGGTTTAGTTCTAATTTTTCAAGCAGTGATGCAGCGATTTTTAATACTTTTATTCAGGATGTAGGTTTAATTGACCTTCCTATGAGAGGAAGAATGTTCACTTGGATGAACAAATCTGGCTCTAAGTTAAGTAAATTAGACAGGTTCTTGATTTCCAATAGTGTCCTTCTCGCTCACTCAAACATGCAGGTGACCATACTAGATAGGGTTTGGTCGGATCACAATCCTATTCTCCTGCATTGTCATAAAAATGACTTCGGTCCTATTCCATTCAAAGTCTATCATTCATGGTTCGAGCGAAGTGATTTCGACGACATCGTAAAAGAGGCTTGGAATAATTTATCAGCTAATGATGAGGTCACTTTTTTGTCTCTTCATGCAAGATATCCCGCACTAGAGAAAGTGAAGTAAGTAGAAAAAAATCCACCTTGGATTTATTAAGAAGTTTAGATGAAAAGATTGACGCGCGTCACGCAAGTGAAGAAGATCGAATACTTCGTGTTACTACTTGGCAAGAGTTAGATAATCTTGAGAAGTTAGAATCCATGGACTTGCTTCAAAAGGCTCGGGTTAGATGGGATGTGGAAGGAGATGAAAACTCCAAATTTTTTCATGGCGTAATAAACTCAAAAAGAAAATCGCAAACGATCCAAGGTATCTTACACGAGGGTGTTTGGATAACTAATCCAAGTACTACTAAGCTGACTTTCCTCACTTTCTATAAAGAGAAGTTTTCTTGTCATGATACTTCTGTAATTTTACCTCCTATGTTGACTGCAAATCGTCTAAGTGATTCGGATCGGTCTCTTTAGATTCCATGGTAACTTTGGAGGAAATTAATAATGCGGTTTGGGATTGTGGTAGTCAAAAAGCTCCGGGCCCGGATGGGTTCCGATATGTCACATATCATTTTACCTTATTAAAATAAGCTTAAAAGACCAAAAATACATGAAAAATACGTTGTATATATGTGTTTTGTCAATTGTGTCTTGCAGGTAACGAATATTCAATAAAAGGACAAAAACAAAGCAAAACGGACAAAACCAAGCACGAGAATGAAAAGAGTACGAGAAATCGAAGCCGAAGGCATACTCATCTTCTATGGACCAACCCTGGCCTACTTAATGGGTCGGGTCAGCAAATATCAAGACTAAAAATCCTTAAGCCTTTTAATAATTATATAAGTCTATGTCCATTTCTCTTTAACCTTAATTCTGGCCCAAATCACAATCCAAAAGCCTGATTCTAGTCAACCCTATCATACAACACAAAGTCAACAACCAAGTCAAAATTACTGCTCACCTTCTCCTTTCCCTCCACAATTTCACCATTACGACGCACAGGGTAAATCTTCCCAATCACACGCCTTAATGTACTTCTAGAAGGAATCCTGATACGTCTGACACATCAAATTAGCCACATTGGCAATCCCCAGCAATTTGATTGGCTAATAAGACGTATACACAATCTAACAGCTCAAAGATTGAAGTTTTAAAGGTTGTTATTGATCAAAGGCCAAGATTAGAGATTAAGGAGCGTCTTGGAAGGCTAGAAGGTTCCTCTCACCCCTATAAATAGAGGGCTCGATCACACAATGAGGAGGAGGATTTTTAGCTTAAGCTTGTAGTAGTTTGTAGCGTTTTAGTAGCTTATAGATTTCTTTTCATGTAATTTACTTTTCAAGCATTGTAATCCTTTAAATTTTCAATAAAAGCCAGTTTTATTTAATTTCTTGTTTTAATTCAAGCTTTTCCTTAATGCAATTGTGTTTAATTTGGTCATAATCTCTTGTTAAGCTTCTAAAAGCTCTTCATTACTGCTTAAGCTAGCTTATACTCAGTTAAGTCTTTAAAAGCTTAACTGAGATTGTATTTCACTTAAATTCTCCTCTAAATTACCTCAGCTTATTTTGGAAGATAAGCCGGATTTGGAAGGGCTTATAAGACCTTACTAGCTTGTGCAAACAAGCTAGAGCTTGTAGATCTAAGCTCTTTTGAGCATTCTAGATCCTTGTTTGGCTGGGATCAAGGTACTAGTTCTATTCTCATTTTTACCTTTATTTAAGCTTAATTTTGTTTGCTTATTGTTTTGCTTATTTGTGCTTAATATCTATTAGTTATTGCTTATTAATCCTTTATTAGCTTAATACTATATCTGTTCTAACAAGTTTTAGCTTATTTCAAATTTTTATAGTCTGAAAATGATGAAACAGTTTTTTTAAAGAGGTGTTTGGCACATACAGCACTAACACTTGTCAGTACTGCCTAATCCATTTGGGCCTTTAAATCAACTTTAATCAGCCTAATCTTGTTCTAAAAGTCAGTTGTTATAAGTTTTCAAAGTCTAAATCTCAAATTTTAGGTTTGATATATGCATGGTTTGAAACTGTGGTGAACTTGTGTGATATTAAGCTTGTTTCATTTAGATCTTGATTAATAGCTTGTTGGTATCATTTTAATGCTTGTTTTTGGTTAGAAATGCAGTAGGTATAAGTTAGAATGGGTTTGCATTTGCCATTTTGGATTTAAGTCAAAATATGTTTAGTGTCCTAGTCTAATTTTCATAGTCCAAAAGCCAGTTTTCAATAGCCAATTTAGATGAGATTAAACTTGTTTTAAGGTCTGAATTTGATAGTATAAGGTCATTGGGTGTTAAGCTTAATCTGTTTTGAGTTTTTAGAGTGTCAAAAGTACTTTTGAGTCTTAATTTTAGCTACAAAAAGTGTCTAAAAAGCCAAAATAAGTAGTAGTAGTATCTGTCTTAATCAGTTTTGTTTTATAGCTTAATACTTGAACTTATTAGCTTAAGTTTAGTCTGAATTTGCTTATTGAGTCACAATATAGATCTGTTTTTAGCTTTTAGCTTTTAATTTGTTTGTTGAGTCTTATTTTTAAGCTGCTAATAGTCCTTTTAAGCCAAAAAGCGAAAAAAAGTTTAGTGTAGTCTGTCACTTTTTCAAGTCCTTTTTCTAGCTTAATTTTTAATCCAATTTTCTTAATTCCTGTTTTTATGTGTTTCTTTGGATGCTAAAGTTTAATTGTGTTTAGTTCTTAATTTATTTCAAGTGCTTATTTGATCTAGAAATCAGCTCAAAGTTGGCCATTTGTTCTTTGAATTTGTCCTGTTTAAGTCAGCATATCTTTTAGCTTTTGATAGCTTTTCAGCCAATTTTGTTAGCTAATTCCTTGTCATCTTTGCTTATTAGGTCTAAGTAGTTGTTAGATTTCAGCTTATTAGCTTTTTATTTGCTTATTTTAGTCTAAAAAATCACACAACTTAGCTTAAGAGGTTTAAAGTTATAAATTAGTCAAAACTGTCATCTTAAGCTAGCTTTTTCTAGCTTATTTCAAAGTTTCATAAAAAGTTTATTTTACAAAAATTGCTTATTTTTAACTGTTCTTTATAAGTCTCAAAAAGAAAAATAAAAAAAATGTTTTACCAAAAAGAAAGGCCACAGGGTTCGAACCAGTGACCTCTCCTTCACAACACACACACCTCACCGCCATGACCTTGGATCTTTTTCATTATAGGTTCATTTCATTTATTATTTAAGGTCATTTACCCAGTTTTGCTTATCAGCTTATTTAAGCTTATTTACCTGCTTATTTCAACTGTTTTTCCAAATCTTTTAATTTTCTTAGATTTTAATTAGTTCAAAGTACTTTTCATAATTTTTTTCAGAATTTGTAGATTTAGTTTACTATTTTTAATATTTTATTTAGATTAAAACTGCTTTTAATTCATAAAAAATTAAATAAAAGTCAAAAAAATATAATTCTTTTTTCTAAAATTATTTTTAATCATTTAGGACTTCTAAAAAATTAAATTTGTATTTTTAGGATTAAAATTTGATAATTTAGTTTTTCTAAGTCTTGTTTTTGTTTCCCGTTATTTTTTTAGTTAAATTTCTTAATTGCTTTAATTGTTAATGTAGTTTATCTTTATTTGCTTTTGCGTTAGTAGAATTAAAATCAAAAACCAAAATATTTGATATTCAAGCATCAAACAAAGTACTTTCGCGGTTTTTAAATTCGCCTCTTGTCGGGATACGACATCCGGGAGATAGAATATTGTTTGTCCTCAAGCAATTTTCATATCAAACGAGATACTCTCTATATTATAATTAATTTAAGATATTTAGGATATATATTTTATTATATATAGACTATTTGGATCGAATCAGGTTCTCTTTTATGTTTGTTAAAAAATATTGGGACATTATGAAGCATGACATTCAGAACTTCGTGGTTCGGTTTTTCTCTTCTGGATCGTTTCCTCTAGGTTCGAGTTCTTCCTTTTTCACTTTAATCCCAAAGGTGTCTAATCCTCTTTATATTAAAGACTTTAGACCTATTTCCCTTATTGGTTTTCAATACAAGATTGTTGCGAAAATCCTAGCAAATAGGCTATCTAAGGTTATGGATTCGATCATTAGTCATGAGCAATCAGCTTTTATTTCGGGTCGCCAAATTCTTGACGGTCCTCTTTTTCTCAGTGAGTTTATTGATTGGTATAAGAAGAAAAAGAAGAAGATGTTACTTTTTAAGGTTGATTTTAAAAAGGCTTTTGATTCAGTAAGTTGGCGTTTCCTTAATCACGTCATGGATAAGCTTGGTTTTAGTGGCATTTGGCGTAAATGGATTATGGCAGGTTTAAAGTCCTCGAGGGCTTCTATCCTTATCAATGGAAGTCCCACATCGGAATTCTCTTTAAAAAGAGGATTGAGGCAAGCAGACCCTTTGTCCTCATTCTCATTTATTATTGTCATGGAAGGCCTTCATATTGCTCTTAGGGATGGATTGAGGGCAAATCTTTTTTGAGGTGTTAAGATTGGGCCTTCGGATATCTGGCTATCTCATTTATTTTATGCTGACGATGTCATTATTTTATCTGAATGGAATCAACATGATTTGGACAACATCATTCGTATCCTTAATGTTTTCTACCTTGCTTCAGGTCTCAAAATTAATATTTCCAAGTCAAATCTTTATGGTGTGGGGGTTTCATCTAATGAAGTAGATCGTATGGCAGCAGGTACAGGTTGCTCGGCTAGCAACTTCCCTTTACATTATCTTGGTCTTCTTATAGGTACGAACATGAACCAAATTTCCAGTTGGAATGTCTTCATTGATCGTTTAAAAAATAGGTTATCAGGATGGAAAGCCAACATGTTATCGTCAAGTGGTCGTCTTACTCTCATCAAATCGGTGCTTGGCAGTCTTGGTATCTATTATTTCTTTATTTTAAAGCTCCTCAAGCGGTTCTTAAGGTTCTTG
The DNA here is from genome assembly GCA_026074375.1 of Tanacetum coccineum. Classification (NCBI taxonomy): domain Eukaryota; kingdom Viridiplantae; phylum Streptophyta; class Magnoliopsida; order Asterales; family Asteraceae; genus Tanacetum; species Tanacetum coccineum. The sequence goes on from BQNB010171774.1 coordinate 8,728, forward strand.
AAAGTCTTCGTGCATCGTTCTTTTGGGGTGCTTCAAGTGACACAAAAAAGCTTGCTTGGATTAAATGGCCTACCATTTTAGCTTCTCTTGATAAAGGCGGATTAGGGGTGGGAAGCCTCAAAGCTTTTAATATTTCTTTGCTTCTCAAATGGAGATAGTGGTTGCTTAAAAGTCCTTCCGCTCTATGGGTTAAAGTCCTTAAAGCAATTCACGGTGATGAAGCGGGTATTGAGCTTAAAGGTTGCCAAACAAATGGTCTTTGGGCTCACATTGTTGGTACAATTTATCACCTTCATTCAAGTGGTTATGTTCCTTTGAATTCTATTCGTTTCCAGGTTGGAGATGGCACTATGGTTCAATTTTGGAAAGATACTTGGTTGGGTGACTCCCCTCTTTGCTATCATTTTAACATGTTGTTTCGTCTTGAGAAGAATCAAAATTGCCTTATTAGAGACCATATCGATAATGGTCATTGGATGTGGGATTGGAGTAGACCGGTGAATGAAGGTAGATCACAAGCTGACTTCAATAATCTTCTAGTCGAATTCGGAGCGTTGGATATTAAGGTTGACAGTATTTGCGTCATCTCTTTCGTTTCTTCAGATGGTTCTTATTCAGTAAGTTTCGTTCGGAAACATATTGATAATTGCATGCTTACTAATTCTCTCCCATGTACAAAGTGGTATAAGATTATTCCGCGGAAGGTTAACATTTTCATGTGGCGTATGTTTCTTGATAGACTTCCCCATCGCCTTAACCTTTGATCTCGTGGCCTGGATTTGGATTTGATTTTGTGCCCTGTCTATAACGAGCACGTTGAGTCCAACCCCCATGTCTTTATTTTCTTGTGTTAATGCATCCAATATCTGGATTCTGGTCCGAGGTTGGTGCGAATTAAAAATCCCGCCTTTAAACTCATGTGACGATTGGGATACCTGGTTCAGTTCGTGGAGAGCTTCAAAGGACGAGAGAAACCGAGTTTAGGTCATTTTTGCATCTACATGTTGGATGCTTTGGCGATTTAGGAATAATCACATTTTCAATTCTCATGTTATGAGAAAATGTGATTTTTTTGATCACATCCGTTGTTTTTTTTCTTGGTTAAAATTTAGAGGGACAAATTGTATTAGTTGGACTGATTGGCTTAAATCGCCTTTGTAATTCTAGCGCCTTGCTAGTTCTTTTTTAATAATATGCCGCCGTTAAAAAAACCATAGATATACAAAACCAAAAACCGAACCCAAATTGAGCGGTTCGGTTTCGGTCGGTTCGGCTTGGCTTGTCAGTTCGGTTCAGTTTTCGGTTTATTTTGTGCAGCTCTAGCTAAGACAACAAGCAGTTCGAACTAACTTGAAATCTCAGTGCTCACATTTGATGGGTTACATTTTGTATGAATTAGCGATTGTTGTATAAATTATAGATTGAAAGCACCCGAAAGAAAGGTGAACTTACTAGCTTTTAAAAGCTGGTATTCCGAAAAGACCATCATCCATATAATCAGTTTATCATACATTTATGGCGCATGGTCGAACAAAAAAGGGAACAGACTTAAAAAAGTAAATCAAAGCGTCGGCTCTAGACGTTGTGTGAGATGAGGCGTGGAAATGTGCGTATACAACGCCAGGCGTGCCGCCTTTTTTGAATTCAACTCTGATAGAAAAGTTTTTTTTTTTAAATGAAGAAATATTATATACAAAATAAGTCACTTGAATGATTGGACTCATTGTGATAAAAGCTTTATAAAACTTTTTAAAAAAATGACTTGGTAATCACCAAGCGTTTGATAGCAAATGATACAAGTCATTCTCATTAAATGAAGACTTGTTAAGGAGGGTTGTAAAGTTTTTGAAAAGCTTTATGCATTGGAAAAGGATTGAAAAGATGACTTGTCAAAAGATGCCGTTTATTGAAAAATTAATTGTCATTAATGCATCAAGTTTTTAAAAATTTGACGGATTATGAATGCTTTAATATAAGAAACTTCTAAAACTTTTGAGTTCTTTTTGAAAACATTTCTTACGTTAAGAAATATCAAAAAGGTATAGAATTTGGAAACATTTTCAAAGGCACATGACGAGTATAAATTGAGTATTCAAATTCATCACACGCTACTTCGAAAACTGTCTATCTTATTGTTCTAAAAGTCGCGCCATGACGCTGTTAAGGCCTCGCAAAGGCGTGAGGCGTGACCTCCACGCTACGCAATAGACCAAGGCTTATGCTTAAGGCTTGACATGCGATGAAGAGTGAAAAAACGTGATAAGGCGCGATAAATTGTGATGCGTTGAGGCTTTTTTGAATTTAATTTCGATACAAATCGTTTGTTTATTATAAAAATGAAAATTTATTAACTTTATTTCCTTATTTATGACACTTTTTGTAAGCTTAATATATTTAAAATGTGATATAAATATATAAATTTATAAATATTTCATATTTTGTGCCGCTTTAAGTCACGTCTTAAAAAACACCATAACCCGCCATGGCTTCTAAGGCGTGAGGCTTGGTCATGCCACCACATCACGCCTCACGCTATTTATAACCTTGATCTATCTGCACTTAAAAGACCCTATACAATGTGGTATATAAGCATAGAACATCTCATTTCTTTAAACTATGTCGGATGTTCATCTCTCTAATTCGGTTCGATGCTAGATGGAATAGTTGGCAATCATGACATATGAAAGACTTAGTTTTTTGGGAAACTTATTATTCTAATATACTCGTATATATTATCATCAGTTGATGTTATAATGTTTTATGTACCTTAAGTGAATTATTTTGATAAATATGTTACTAATCTAAGACCATCCGTGATAGAGACGTGCACCCTGACGGAGTCTTCTTGAACCGTGATAGTGGTCAACCTTGTTACACTTCTAATGGAGCATGCGTCTAACATGGGTAGTTTGCAAGGAATCGGTCGTGTAGACGCCCGAGTCGTGTGAGTTTGTTGTGTGCATGTGTGTGTTTTTACTCAATGGTTATTGTAGGGTATAGTTATGTTTAAATGATGTATGATTTTTTAGTAAAGTTAGTTGTCTTATTGCACTAAGTTGGTTGTGAAGAACAATCAAATAACATACATGAAAAGAGGAAGAGAGGTGGTTCTAGAGAGAGAGAGTGGTTGGATGAACATTTTAGAGAGAAAGAAACATAAGAGAAAACTTGTATTAAGTGTGTGAATTAATGAACAACCAACACCCTTTTCATGACATGAAAAGGGTTTAAATACCACCTATGGTGGCCGGCTAAAGGCTTAGACCCATGGGCTTTCCATGGGCTTTTGATGCTTTGGCCCGCTTAGCTTACTAAATAATACATTGTGGACTATGAGCTAGAAACGTAAAATACGTGGAGTGATCAATCCTTTTTTGGATTCCTAACAATCTCCCTCTAAGGTAGGTCATTCCAATTTACAAAAACTTAAGCTCTACATTCTATGAATGTCTTCAATCTTTAGCTCGTAGTCTTGTTATCATGTTCTTTATCTTGTGAATCTTGATGTAGCAATCTTTATACTTTTAGGCTTTAGCTTGTATCTTATTCTTGGCTTGTATGTAATCTTTTGAGCTTCTTAAGATCATCAATCAAGCATAATCTCTATTCGTCATCTTGTAATCTTTGCCTTCTTGTGATCTTGTGACTTCTGGACTGACATGCTCACACTGTTCTTGATGTTTGAAAGCGAGTGTAACCATCTTTCTTGATATTCTTTAACTTCGAGAAAGACGTTCGGTATCAGAGTGACGGAAACTTATTTGAAATTCTTTGACTTTAATACTTCGTCACTTCAAGAAAGACGTATGGTATCAGAGTAGCAGAAGTCTTGAAACATGTACTTGAGCTTTTATGATGTCTTTATATTTGTCGGTCGGGTATAAACATGTGGTTATGAATCTTTAAGATAGCTGGAATCAAGTACCTTCACCTCCATCTTTAAGTATCCTGCATTAAAATAGTTAGCAATAAAGTAGGGGTATGAATATGGCTTTGTCATTCGCCCGTGTTTGGTTGGAGTAACCTTCGAATCCATAAGGATCGACTTGTGATCAGGTAGATTCAATTTAAGAAGAATCTCCTTGACAGGATTTCCAGCTTGCAGTATTGAATCTTTCTAACACTTGTGTATTAGATTCATCGTACTGAGCATGTTCTCATTATCGGAACGTCTTAAAGCAGACAACACGATAAGAGTGAACCAGTGAGTTACTATCTCACCGATTAAATAAAAATTGATTTGAAATTAATCGACGCTTTACTTGCTAAAGTGGTTTTGTGACACATCGAGAGTTTTATCATTTCAAAATTCATCAATCATCGATTCATAACCTGTAACAAGTTTGGTTCATATAGAATCGCACAAGTCACCTACCGAGAGCTTGTTTGATGTTGGCTCAAGTAGGATTTCCATCGTCATTGTGAATACTAAAGTATCACTCTGATGTTCTGGCAAGATCACAAGGATAATGCGTAGGACTCTAATGATATTACTGGTTTTCACAGTGTATGAGAAACCAGCTTATAATGGATAAGTGTCCTATAGAGATTTATAGATGATCTCTTTTGGCTCTAGACTCAATAGTGCACTTTGGTTTTAGTGATCGGAGGCTGGAGCAGACTACCACCTTTTCAATACCAACTAACTCAGAGTGAGAAAGTTGATAGGAATGTGTGTAATCTATGTGAGAAATGAAACAGAAATCTTTTAAGAGATTCTAAGTGGCTAGGGAGGGTTTGTGCATTGCATTACTGGGTCTATGATGTCAGTCTTCAATGTCAGCAATCATCTTTGTGATTC
>BQNB010171776.1:0-13528 GCA_026074375.1 Tanacetum coccineum
GAGTGCAAAAATGACGAGATGAGACCCGCTCCATAAGCTTTAACCCGTTTAATAACTCCATCGATTAAACCCAAAATAAACAACTACTAATTACTTTGAATACTCTCCCATAACAGCTTCGTTATCACAGCTAAATCACCAACGGCTAATTTTGGGTTTAATTATCATTCTTTTTTTAAAAGAAAAAAAAATAAAAATAAAAAGGTAATAAGTTTATAAAAATGACTAGCTGATTTAATAAAATAAAGACTAGAAATTTAAACAGTAATCAACAGTACGTTCATTTCATAGTAAACTATTGCTTATGTTAAAATTAAAAGAAATTTAAAACTCAAAATAAAAGCTTTAATGTATGGTAGAAGTTTCACTACGGTAAGAAAAAAACAAAACCAAAAAAAGACATGAGATTAAAATCAATTAAAGCTAAAGCAATGTAGGACATAATGAATTTAAACATATTAGACAAAAATGAAAGAAACACAAGTAATTAAGTCTAGTAAGATTAGATGATAACAATTAAAAAGTGGTGGAGAATATTATGGTGAACCGACCCAATATGGGTGTCGGCTGTTCTTCCCTACTTCAAATCTCACAAAGAACTGTTGCTACCAAAAGATACATTGAACCATCAATTCTAAGAATAGATCCAGAATTCTTACTTCTTTTATTAAGAAAACTTGAGATTACAAGACTTGAAAGGAGTATTTGCTTACATAAAAGCTTAAAGACAGGAAAAGTAGAATAAGAAAAAGCTTAAAAAAAACTGTAAATAATTTAAAACAGAGCTACACTACTTCTAGATAATTTTCTTTGAATGAGATCCTCCCCTATTTATAGGGGAGTCATGTGCACTATGTGAGGTAAGACAGCCAATCTTCTTCAATCCTTCTAAAATTACTTATAGAAAGCAATAATCACAGCCAATCAACTTAAAACCGCCCATTTATTGCTTGAACTTATCCCTTAATTTGAAACTGCACATTAATTGCTTTGACCTTGACCATTTAATGCGCCATTTTTGGCTCATATTTTATTATATTTTCAAATGAAGATGAAGCGGGTAACGGGAGTTAGTGTAGGGACTAACGATGTCATGGCTTGAGGACTAACGATGTGATATGTTTCTGGTGTGGAGACTAACAGTTGTTAAGTCCTTATTTGGGCTTCTTTCTTGGGCCGATTCTTTTTATTATTTTTTGGGCCGTTTGCAAAATGTTCTCGGCTCTGGCTTTTCTTTACAATCTCGTGCTCGGTTTTGTCTGGTTTTTGCCTTATTTTTGTCTTTTTGTTGATATCCGATACCTGCACAGTACACAACACAAAACAAGCATATATTTGGCATTTTATGTCCGTTTTTGGTCATTTAAGCTTGTTTTATTGAGATAAAGGTATGTGTATTTAAGCACATACCAAAATCCCTCATACTAAACTATTATTGTGTCCTCACGCAATGAAATAAATCCATGTTTAGAAAACCAAAAATTTTAACCCCCCTAAATTAAATACCTTGAAAAGTAGCAAAGTGTAAAATTAAAAGGAATTAAGAAATTACTAGTTTTTTAAACACTCCCCGTTTACCATTTTCTTTCTTGCACACATATTTTTCTAATTTTCCATTGACTTTCATTATTGATCATAACATTTAGGATCACTGAATAAGAAACACCTCAATCCTAAGGTGTCCTAGAAAGATAAATTCATCGTCGTTGATTTTTCACTTATTCCCAAATAAGGCTTAAAACGAATTTAATTGTTAATTACAAGGTTAGGATGCTTGACGCTATCATATTTGTATTTTGTGTAAAACTTTTCCTCTCGACGTATAATATATAAGGTGTGTGTGCTCAGAAATTTGAATTTTGGACCATCCAACTCCACTTTTTTTGATAGTTATAACTCTAAATTTCACGTTCCACTTTTTAGTAATGATTTCAATGTAAGATTGTCCCAGTAGCAATATTTTTTCACGGCGCATCATTCGTCGCTAAGTGACCGGGCTTTTGACCCCCTTAGAGACTAATTTGTCGAGTACTTTCCGATTTTGAACCTTTACCTAAAAAACTTCCCGAAAACTTAGTAAGTTTATAACTCAAGCAAAGCTAATTCCTCCAAAATTAGAACATTGTTGGTAAGTTAATTCCTTTTAGAGTGATTTTTTATCGGAACTTCCCGACCTCATCGGTCAAGTGCCAGGCTTTTGACACCTCACAGAGATATGATCGGAATTAACAAACGTCGGGATTCAAAATTTTGTTGGGCTTAACAAGTTTAAGTCAAAAGAATGTTTAAATTTAGAGAAAAAGACATTTTCCCTTTATTTATTAAGCAACATATACTAGCAACATTATTATATTTTTCACATCATTTTCATTTTTTTTCAATTTTCATTTTTTTGCAACATTTATATTTACACCGTATAAAGGGAAAATTTCTTTTTAGAAAATTAAACATATTTTTATGATCAAAACTTTATTTATCATTCATCGATTAGCTTTTTTTCTCAAAATGTTGATCTTAACGGGACTTTAAAGAGTGATAAAATCTCTAACTTGTCTTTAAAAAAAGAGCACGTATTATTAGTCATTTTAGAAAGCTACGGGGGAAAAAGCCACAATTTACACTTATGTGCTTTTAAGATTTACAATCTCCTTGCTTAGCATTCCAACTTTTATTTAACTACCTATCATTTCTCGTTCTTCAGTAAATCTAAAATCTTAATAAAAAGATCTGCGAATGCTAGCACAAATAAAATTTAGCTTTGCATATTTAAAGTCATTTATGGAAACTTGCAAAATCTTGGCTTGTTTAAGCTAGAATTCGCATTTTAAAGCTTCTTGTATAAAAGACTAGCAATAGCTTATACTATTTATTAAGTTTAGGAGTAAGCATAGAGCTTTCAACCCGCTCGTCCAGGTTCAAAAATTATTCTTATTTTCACCAGCAGAACGTCAACATTTGTGATAAACACTTATTTTATTTTTGATTTTTTTTTAAATTTTGGCATAAAATCACATTTTTTGTATTTTTTTGGTAAAACGGGGTTACGTAAAAGACATAGACAAATGCAAGTGAGATCAAATTGATAGATTTCCCCCTCATACTAGAACGATACATTGTCCTTAATGTGGGGGTTGCCACCCCTCATACTAATTTCAATATATATTCCTAATATAAAAGGGAATCTCACGTAAATCTAAAGCCGTTTATTAATTATGCCAAAGATTAAATGTTAGTCAATAAGATCAAGGATATAGGATTCCCAAAATAAGCATGCAAAGGAATGAAGATCGAGTGATGGTGACCAAAACCACGAGCACGAGAGTCTTCATAATCTGGGTAATCCTGACAATCATAACAGACAACAAAAACATGAGAAAAGAAGAGGCGAACCCCCTCACGTCACACTTATTAGAAAATAGAAAGAAGATAGAAACACGGGTTGCCTCCCGAGAAGCGCTTTGTTTTTTGTTAAACGTGTCACGAGCTTATACCAACCTGAATTTAATTGTCCATGGGGAAGTTGGTGATCCAGGACAACCCTGGGTGGGTATGTCCCTCCAAAGTAATGTTTGAGTCTATGACCGTTCACCTTAAAGTTAGGTCTGTTGGTTGAAGATAACTCAACGGTACCATAAGGAAAAACTTGGGTGACGATGAACGGTCCGGTCCAGCGGGTCTTAAGCTTGCCTGAGAAAATCTTTACTCGAGAATTGAAGATAAGGACTCGATCACCAAAGTTAAAGACGCGGTTCTTGATTTTGGAGTCTTGAATCTTCTTCATTTTCTCTTTGTATATTAAAGAGTTCTCGTAATGTTGATCTCGACGTCTTTAAGTTCATTCATTTGAACTTTCGGTGATCACCCGCGGTCTTAAGGTCCATGTTGCAATGCTTTCAAGGTCCAATCGGCCATTGTGTTTCAAGGTCGAATAGGGTGTGGGCAAGTTTTCGTACACAAGCTTATAAGGAGTGCACCCGATATGTGTTCTTAAACGCGGTACGGAAGGCCCATAATGCATCTTCCAACTTATCAGACCAAGAAGCATGATTTTCACCTACGGTTTAATATACGTTTCAAACCACGATTTGAAACCTCAACTTGCCCACTAGTTTGTGGATGATACGCGGTAGAAAGTCGGTGGGTAACCCCATATTTAAGCATGACCTTTGCGAATTGGTCATTGCAAAAATGAGTACCGCGATCACTAATAATAGCACGAGGAGTTCCAAAACGGGCGAAGAGAGATTTTAAGAACCTACAAACAACTCAGGCATCATTAGTAGGTAGCGCTTTCGCTCCATGGGAAAGGTTTGGAGATCCGGGATAACTACGGGTGGTATGTCCCCTCCAAAATAATGTTTGAGTCTATGATCGTTCACCTTGAAGTTAGGTCCGTTGGTTAAAGATAACTCAACAGTACCATAAGGGAAAACTTGGGTGACGGTGAACGGTCCGGTCCAGCGGGTCTTAAGCTTGCCCGAGAAAATCTTTAATCGAGAATTGAAAAGAAGGGCTCAATCACCAACGTTAAAGACGCAGTTCTTAATTTTGGAGTCGTGAATCTTCTTCGTTTTCTCTTTGTAGATTAAAGAGTTCTCGTAAGCTTGATCACAAAGTTCATTAAGTTCATTCATTTGAACCATCCGGTGATCACCCGCGGTTTTAAGGTCGAAATTGCAGTGCTTTAAGGCCCAATATACCTTATGTTCAAGCTCGACAGGAAGATGACAAGCCTTTCCGTAAACAAGCTTATAAGGAGTGCACCCAATGGGTGTCTTAAATGCGGTACGGAAAGCCCATAATGCATCTTCCAACTTATCGGACCAAGAAGCACGGTTTTCACCTATGGTTCTTTCTAATATACGTTTCAAACCACGATTTGAAACCTCTACTTGTCCACTCGTTTGTGGATGATACGCGGTAGAAAGTCGGTGGGTAACCCCATATTTAAGCATGACCTTTGCGAATTGGTCATTGCAAAAATGAGTACCGCGATCACTAATAATAGTACGAGGAGTTCCAAAACGGGCGAAGAGAGATTTTAAGAACTTATAAACAACTCAGGCATTATTAGTGGGGAGCACTTTTGCTTCCACCCAATTTGACAAGTAGTCAACGGCCACGAGAATGTACTTGTTCCCTCGAGAAGACGGGAACGGGCCCATAAAGTCGATGCCCCATATGTCAAAGATCTCGCAAACTTGAATTGCATTTTGAGGCATCTCATCATGTTGCGAGATTTTGCCTTGACGTTGACAAGCGTCACACCGTGTGACCAAGTCATGGGCATCTCGATAAATCGTCGGCCAATAGAAACCGGAATCAAAGACTTTTTTAGCGGTGTAGTTGGCACCATGATGTCCCCCGGTGGGTCCATTGTGGCAAGCCGTTCTTTTGTTGGGACGACATCCCTTTCACAATAAAGTTCCCCGCATGGTAATTTGCAATATCGGCAAACCATGGGGTGTTAGAATCACCATGAAAAGTCACCATCCCAAGTGTCTCGAGAGGAAATGTTTTGGTAATTTCCTTTTTCTCAGGATCACTTTGATGGGGGTTCTCTAGTCTAGACAGGTGGTCGGCCGCTACATTCTCCGCTCCTTTTTTATCACGGATGATGACATCAAATTCTTGGAGGAGGAGAATCCAACGGAGCAATCTCGGTTTAGCATCTTGCTTAGCGAGCAAATACTTAAGAGCCGAGTGGTCTGTATACACTATGGTCTTCGACAAGACTAGATAAGGTCGGAATTTCTCAAAAGCATACACCACGGCTAATAATTCTTTTTCCGTCGTGGTGTAATGAGCTTGGGCATCGGTCATAGTCTTGCTCGCATAGTGTATTGGCTAAAAATGTTTGGTCTTTCGTTGCCCCAGGACTGCCCCAACTGCAAAGTCACTAGCATCACACATAATTTCAAAGGGCAAGTCCCAATCGGGGGCAACTAATATTGGAGCTTCGGTTAGTTTCTTCTTAAGGGTCTCGAATGCCTCTTGACATTCGGTCGAGAAAATGAATAGAGTCTTTTAGTCACAACGGTCATTCCACCCTTTTTGGGTACACAATGCATGGGGCTAACCCATAGACTATCCGAGATAGGGTAAATCAATCCGGCATCAAGGAGTTTTACAACTTCCTTTTTGATAACTTCATGAATTTTTGGATTTACCCTTCTTTGATGTTGGACCACCGGTTTAAAGTCATCCTCCATTATGATTTTGTGAGTGTAAAATTGCGGGTCAATACCCTTAATGTTGGAGAGTTTCCAAGCAATTGCTTGCTTGTGAGACTTTAAAACATTTATGAGGCATTCCTTCTCTTCATTTTTCAAGTTTTTAGCAATAATGACGGGTAATTTATTGGTACCCTCCAAAAATGCATACTCGAGATGGAAGGTAAGTCCTTGAGTTCAAGCTCTGGGGGTTCATCAATTAAGGATTTAACGCTTTTAAGTTCTTCACACTTTAGGTCCTTCGGAGGAAGAGGAGAGTACGGGTCATTATTTAACATTTCTTCAATTAGACGAATGTCTCCCTCCGGATCAAATTCAGCATCATCAATCGTAACCTCATCTAATCGTTCAAATAATCTGGTCCACTGAATTGTAAACGGGAAATGTTTTTACTGGTGAGCATCGTTAAGATAACCTATAGACACTACAAACACGCCTATCCCAACTAAATTATTCGGAATTAACTCGTTATCTTCATTGTTCACAACGGCCATTCACCCTTTTTGGGTACACAATGCAACGGGGCTAACCCTCGGACTATCCGGAGTAAGGTAAATCAAATCCGGCATCAAGGGATTTTCCAACTTCCTTATTTGATAACTTTCATGAATTTTTGGGTAACCCTTCTTTGATGTTGAAGCCGCCGATTTAAAGTCATCATCCAGTAAGATTTTTGTAGTATAAAATTTGCGGTCAAATACCCTTAATGTCTGAGAGTTTCTAAGCAATTGCTGCTTGAGAACTTTAAAACTTTTATGAACGTTTCCTATCTCTTCGTCATTTTAAGTTTTCAGCAATAATGACGGTAATTTTATTGTAACCCTCAAAAATTGCATACTATGAGATGAGAAGGCAAGTCCTTGATTTCGAAAAAAAAGCTCTAGGGGTTCATCAACTGAGGAATTAACGCATTTAAGTTTTCTTCACACCTTTATTCCTTCGGGGGAGAGGAAGTACGGTCCTTTATGTTAAGCATATCTTTCAATTAGACGAATGTCTCCCTCTGGATTAAATTCATCATCATCAATTCCCGATGGAACTGAGTCACTTGCAAGATAAGCTTCAATTTCTTCTAGAATGAAATCACCTCCCTCAAATGGGGTAAGGGAGGGGGAAGATTTAGCAATGATTGGTTCAGAAGTTAGAGTGGGATTGCCACTCTCGGAATTGTCAGAAAATCCTAACACTTCTTTGAGATAAACTCCTCATAAGTTTATATCGATGTACATCGATTCTTATATGATTCAAATCATTGTAGGAGTATCTTGAAGTGTTACCAACTTTGAATGTTATGGCTTCATCACTCACTCGGAGAGTTAATTCTTCATCATAAACATCAATCAAAGCTCGTGCCGTCCTCAAAAAGGGTCTCCCAAGAATTAAGGGAACTCGAGGATCGACAACATAATCTACGACTACAAAGTCAGCCAGAAAATGGAACTTTCCTACTCTCACAAAGACATCTTCGGCAATGCCGGTTGGTCTAGTAGTAGACCGGTCCCCGAAGCTCAAGAATCATTTGAGTAGGAGTAAGTTTGCGAGGAGTGAAAGCTTCCTCAATATGGAGAGAGGCAGCAATGTTTGATGCATGCACGAAAAAAAAAAAAAAAGATAGGCCAAGCTAGGCATTTCAAACTATCTCAGGAAAATTACATGGAATGAGAAACTTGCCAGGGTCTCCCAGTTTTTTAGGAAACTTTTCTAGGATAACCGCCGAACAATTCTCATTCACCGAAGTATTAGCTAATTCAAATAATTTCTCCTTATTGCTAAGAAGATTCTTGAATGTGGAAGCGAATTTGGGCATGCAGAGTAAAGCATCTGAGAAGCTAAGATCGAAGTGTAAGCTTTGAAAGATTTGAAGAAACTTCATCATTTGATGGTCGTCTCTTCTTAGAGCTTTTGGCTATTAAGACTCAAAGGATAAGGTAAATTAGGCTTAAGCTTAGGAGCGTTAACGGGCTCAAAGGTTGGTGCTTGAGTTGTTACATCCGGAGGTTGACCTTTTTTGTACTTGGATGCACCGAACCTTGTCCACCTCGGTCCCCCCCCCCTCCCCTGTCTCCTCTTTTCCACCAACCTTGGGATAAGGAGGAGGAATGGAGGTCCATCGTAAGAAACACCACTTCGGGTAGTGATTGCTTTCAAGTCACCTTTTGGGTTAACAACGGTATTGCTAGGAAGAGAACCCGAACCCGAAGGTTTGTTCATTTGAAAATAATTGCTCAACATATTCTCAAGCTTGTTGTTTTGTTGCAACATCGTGGCCTGAAATTCATTTTTCAACTCAGTTTTCATATTAGTGATTTGATTTTGCATAGCTCGCATGTTTGTGTCATTAACTTTCATGTAATTTGCGAGTTCATTTGACGGAGCAGCTTGAGTTGGTTGAGTCGGAGCTCGGTAAGTTGAATTTCCTTGGTTGTAATTATTTCCCCGGTTTTGATTGTTTTGAACTGGTGGAAAACCGGGTGGTCGAACTTGATGAGCTACACTCGGAGGACGGTGTCCAGCATTTCCCTGATTATAGTTTACTGCGGCTGCAGAAACATATGCTTGAATATTATCTTGATATCCTGAAGCGTTGCCATCAGTGGCAAGACACTGGTAGTAAGGGTGTGGTCTACCACAAGTAACACAACTCTCTTCAACCGCTTTAACAGAAGCTGGAGGAGGGGTTATGTTTTTAAGAAGCAAGGCCTTAATGGCATCAGTGAGTGCAGCAACATCGGGTGAAAGACCCGAGGTAGCAGTGTTCGTACTCACTTTGGCAACAACCGGTCTGTTTCATGAAGTGCGAACTTTCGACTTATTCTTGATTGCCACTGACGGCTGCATTTAACGAATCTTGATCGGTTGATGTTAAGGAATTATAAAAAGTATCAATTTGGTGTAATTATGTGAAATCGTGATGTGGGCATGCACGAAGGAGATCTTTGAATCGCTCCTATGCCTCACAGAATGATTCATCAAATCGTTGCTGAAAATTCGTAATCTCATTTCGGAGATTTGTGGTTTTTGAAGGAGGAAAGAATTGGTTAATGAATTTGGAAACAAGATCTTCCCAAGTCACTATAGAGCGAGGGGGTTCTTTTTCGAGCCAAATCCGGGCTGCCCCCTCGATGGAAAACGGGAAAAGCATAAGCTTAATCGACGAATTAGGCACATCTTTATACTTAATCGTCGAAGTAATCTTGTTGAACCAACGAATATGAGCATGAGGATCTTCCTTCTCAAAACCGCAAAATTGCTTAGACGTTACAAGATTGAGTAAACCGTGTTTAAGCTCAAAATTCTCCGCTAGAATAGCGGGAATAACGATCGCATCTCCGTAACCCTCGGTGGGTGCTTGGAGCAATTCCGCCATAGTACGTGTATCGGCCATCGTAACTACGGGTTTTTCAACAATAGTCGGATCGACTTGTTGGGAATGTTTTTTATTACGACGTCTTCTGGGAGTTGTTGACGGTTCGACAACTGGACCTGACGAACGAGTGCGCATGCACTAAAAACAAATCTTTTATTAAAAATTAAACACAAAAATTCTTTTTGGCAACCGGAAGTCAAAGGTGCACGGTAGCTCTCTAGAAAAACGCACAAAGAAGCGGAGGAGCGGGTAAGCGCGAAGCGTTTTAAAAACCTTCTCCTTTCGGGTCGAAGTTCGTTGGATCAACCCTCCTTATACCTCTCTTATAGTTTGTAATCCTAAAGGTGAGCCGATTTAACAATTGACAACTCGATTTCTTTTGTTGTTTTTTAATTTTTTTGGATTTTTGATTACTTTATAATATTTTTGTATATTTTTTTTTACAAAAATATTCACAAAAACAAGAATAACTTTCGATGAATGATCTTCAAAAAACAATCTTCAAACGATAACTTGAAATTCGTAACACAGCCTCCCCGGCAATAGTATGTATATGTAGGGGTGAGCACGGTCCAAGGACCGGACCGACCTTGGACCGAGACCGAAAGTACCCAAAACGCCGGACCAAGGACCGGACCGAAATGGTACGGTCCGGTCCGGGTCGGTCTTCGGTCCGGTCCGGTCCTACACGGCTTAATCTTTGGGTTTTTGGTCGGACCAGACCGGACCGGACCGGACCGACCGGACCGAAGACCGAATTGGTCCAAAACACCGGACCACGGACCGGACCGAAATACCTTCGGTCCGGTCTTCCGGTCCGGTCCGGTCGACGGTCCGATATGCTCACCCCTATGTATATGTATGTATATATATATATATATATATATAAATATATAGGTGAGATCAAATAAAAAGATTTTTTTTCATAAAAAGAATAAGAAGGATTATATACCATTGATTTAAAATCAATGGTGTAGATTAACTATCATCCTAACTACCTATTAAGGGTATAAAGGTAATTTTCACAATCATCTTCTAACTAACCTATGATAAAACATTAGCTTTTTTCTTAATCTTAAAAGATTTGACGATAATTTCTCTCTCTCTCTCTCTCTATTTGATTTAAAAACTACAATCATCTTGACTATTCCATTCATATCTCGACTATTAAGAAAAACTACAATTACAATTTGTACCAAACATATCTGACGATACTCTCTTTCTCTCTTGATTTTTTAAAAACTTAAGTTAGGAAAGAAGACTTAAGGTTCCAATAAGCTCAAACAGATAAGCTTTGGACACCAATAAGCTTGTGCAAGAAAAATCAATATTTAAGCATATTTTGACACACCTAAATCTAAGATTAAAAACTGGTTTTCTAAATTTAAAACTGATATGCTGAACTTGTGAAACTATGAAAGTTTTATAGTTAAAATCTCAAATTTCAAGCTAAAATGTAGGACTAATGAGCAATGAGAATAAACTAAAAAGCAAAAGCAGATCAAATACTAAACTCAAATGACTCAAATAAGCAAGATTTAAGCTAATAATAAAAAGAAATGAGCAAGGAAAGACAAACTGAAAATGGCAGACTACTACTTAATTTTTGGACTTTTAAAAAAAATGGACAATTTGCAGGCCTATAATATGCTAGTAAAAGCAGTTTTAAAACCGCTAAAAGCTTAAACAGATTAAGCTCACTGTCCAATGAGCTTATGCAAAAAAAAATTAGATCCTTAAACATCATTTAACTACCTTAAAAATGAGATCTAAAAGTGACTTTTTAAACTTTAAAACTTGTTAAAGTTGGCTTGATGACCCAAAATAATTTTAACACTCTTTTGACCTATTTTAGCCCTTAACCCAAACACCCCTTTAATACTTTAAAAACTCATTTTAAGCCAAATTAGATTCAAATAAGCTTCAATTCGTAAAAACAGATGGAGTGCTATGATAGTTAAGTATAAATAAGCAACAATCTAGGACAAATAAGCACTGATTAAAGAGCTACAATAATAAGCAGTTTTAGACTAATTTGTTTTGGACAATTTAAATGAAAAACAAGAACAAAAGAGATCTAGGCTATAACAAAGCACAAATTGATAATAAGTAGCATTCGTAAGCATATAAAGGTAATAATCAACAGAAAATAAGCACTATGATAAGCTGAACAGTAATAAGCTTGAAAACTGAAAATGGAAACTTACTTTTTTATTGAATAACTTAGAGTACAATGCTTGGAAGGAAAAATAGCTTAAGTAATAAGCTTTTAAAACAGATTCTTGGACACAATTGCAGTAAATAAAAAGCTGGAAAAGAAAAAATTAAAGATGTCTTGAACGTGAATTCTTCTCCCTATTTATAGGGTGTGTTGTGAGGTGAAATCTCCTTAGCCTTCATTCCTTCCCAATCATTCCATATTTGCTTATGGAAAGCAATAATCACCATTAAACCTGTTTATTGAGTATTTTGACTTTCCATTAATAGTTGATGCGTCAAATCTGTCCAATAGGAAGCCTTGAGACTGCCACGTGGCTCTGGAGTGTGTCAGGGCTTGTAGGAGGGTGTGTTGAAAACGTTCGCAACAGTGGAGAGTGGGTTTTGCCCTGTTTTGGGCCTTCACGCCTTTTTCTGAATATTTTATTATATTTCAAAAATGGGAGGTTAAAGGGTTAACGGCGTTTGGTGTTTGATTGGTTTAAGGACTAACGGTGCAATAGGTTAGGGACTAACTATGTTAGTCCCCAAGGACTAACGGTGTAATACGTTTAAAGGATATATGGGCTAACGGTTGGGCTGTTTGGGCCGATTTAATATTTTAATGGTTTTGGATTAGATTTTTGGCTTTTGTAATTATAAGGCTTTGTTTAAATGGCTTAATGGGCTGACTTGGCCCATTAACTTGGGTTGGGTTGGCCCACTAAGATGCATACGCCTTTGGCTTGGGTTTTTCGCGCTCTTTTCAATCCCGTGCTCGGTTTTGTTAGGTTTTTGCCTTATTTTTGTCTTTTTGTGAATATTCGTTACTTGCACAGTAAATACACAAAACAAGCATATATTTGACATTTTAAGTCCGTTTTTGGTCATTTAAGCTCGTTTTATTTAGGAAAAGGTATGTGTATTTAAGCACATACCAGTCCCCGATAAAGGGAGAACCTGTCTCTACTTTTTTGTCCCCTGCCGTTGTCCCAGGAGGATTTCCTTGACCTTTCGAAGTTATCTCTCTGATCATTAGGGGCTCCATTAGTGGCAACTTCTCTGGCTTCAATCCATGTGTAGGTCTTTTCCATCAAACCCTTGTAAGTAGATGGAAGGTCTGTGGAGAGGTGTTCGACCAAGTTTCTTGTTCTCAAACCATGAACAAAACCAGAAATACGTTGGTCTTCATGTAGGCCTAAAATCTATAAGGTGTCATCTGTATACCTAGTGGCATAAGCTCTAACACTCTCTCCTTCTCTTTGTTTGATGTTATGAACTGCCAAGTGCGTCTTTATGAACCTCTTTTGCTGGCTAAAGTGTGATCGGAACTTTGCCTTTAGGTCTTTGTAGTTGATAATACTACCTACTTTTTGACTATTCCACCATATTCGGGCAGAATCCTTAAAGGTATATGTAAACATGTAACAGGCCACAATCATTAGCCATTTTGCATACAAATGGCTCCTTCAAAGAGGTGTAAGAAATTATCAAGATCTACATTTCCATCGCAAGAACCAACATGGGAAGGCATTTTTAGTCAATCTGGGAGAGGATAGTCCTCGATCCAGCGAACAAAGGGGGTCACAAATCCTGTTGGATTTGCAAAAAGACCTATAGGGTATGGGTTCGGACACACGGGCATATTTGGCTGTGTATACATGGGTTACGTATGGAATGGATAGTTATTCGTAGAGATAGCTACAAGATACGCGGACCCATTATACAGGGG
>BQNB010171777.1:0-10635 GCA_026074375.1 Tanacetum coccineum
AAATTTGGCTATAAAAAATAATAAATAATAATAATGTGCTAAACCGAAGCCGAAATAAGACCACTGCATCTTGTCGATTAGAACGCCCAATGTTGCAGTCGTTTAAAGGGTGGATGTAACAATAATAATAATGTTAATCTGAGACTAATAAAAGTTTGCAGCATCTTTTCGGTTAGGACGCCCGATGTTGCAGCCTTTAAAAAGGTTGAGGAAATTTTTAAGGTCGAAATAAGACTACTGGCTCTTGTTGGTTAGGACGCCCGACGTGTCAGTTGTTTAAAGGACTGAAGGCTAATATTGTTGCATTATAATAATAATAATAATAATAAAGCCAAATTTCAACTCCAGAGTTATCTAAATAAAGCTTTCGTCTTTGGACTCGTAGTTGAGTTGTTTCGGATGAAATAAAAAGGATAACCACTAAATCATGCAAAATTAGAACCTTAATGTGGACTTAATTCTCACCATATCGTCTCTTTAGGAAAGGAATTCAAACTAATTATGGTCTAAACCGGGCACCTTTAAGATAATAATGACATAATTTATTTGTCACCAATAATAATAATAAAATTCTTAGAGGATTTAAGAATATGGGAGCGAAAAGTAGCTATTCATACACAATTAGTATTTATGAGTAGTGTTAGCATCTAATCTTATATTTGGCTGTGATTTCGTTTTAAGCTTAGTTTGGGGATTGTGAAGAGTCGAGGATGTCGAACTCTAGTTTTTTAAAGCCTATTAGATAAATTTATCTCAATCTTTTTCTTTTATTTTAATAAGTGGTCAAAACGGGGGCGCTTTCGAAATAAATAATTTTTGAAGCTTCTTAATGGACCTTTTATGTTCTTGTTTGATTGTGAGGGGTCATAAGTTAAAAGGGGATTTAATTATTTAATTTCGGGCGTGTTTTATAAACATTGCGTGTGGGACCAGCAATGGCTTAGTGTGGGGGAATTTGATGTGAGCTAATATACACATCATTTATACCCCGAAAACACTACTAATTGGACTAAAAACGTGAAATATGCTTAATAATATTGCAAATATATTTGGTTTATGTTTTTATGTCTTGCAGGTACAAGGGACTGAAAACAAAGCAAAAACAGTGATTTTCGGGTTCGATTCGATAAAGTTTACTAATTATTCGAGACCAAGACGAAGTCAGAAAAATTCCCCGAGCACGCCATTGGAAAGAGCCAGAAATTTCCAGTCCAACGGTGCCTTCATCTCTTATTGGGCCGTCCCGACGCCATTTATATGGGTCAGACCGACCCATACTTATTAAATAAACAAGCTTAAACACTTGTTAAATCAAAGCCCAAATGAATGATTCTAGCCCACGTTTGAGAGATGGACAAGTTTCGGCCAAAAACCAAATGATATAACCGGCCCAATGTTAAATTAAAATAGAAATGATTCTAGGCCCACGTATGGAATTTTGATATCAAAGGAGTATGTTTCAGTATTGTGCAAATGTGGAGAGTGCACTCCACTCTCCTAAATTAAATCAACATAGCGAGTATTCATACCCACTCTCACCCACTAGCTCCCTCTAGTCCAATCAATGACCAACAGTTGGCACAGCATTTGTAACAATTTTTTATTCCAAAGATAATGAGGAATGTGTGTATGAAGAGAGGGTGCATTTGCACCCCACGTGACCCCAAATTAAATTCCAAGATCATCACGTGATCCTCCATTATAGATCTTTTGGCAAATTGTATCTCGGCACATGGCATCTCATATTCTCAATTCATAATTGTAATTAACCGAGTAAAATAGGTGTGCGTTTTTAATATGCATAAGAATGTCAACGTGGTGGCTTTTAAATGGAGGAAAAATGGGATATTTGTTGGCAAGACCACGTGGCGATCGACGATTGGTGGATCTATTCTGAAGTTTGCTGGCATTTCGATGTATACAAGGTTAGGCCAATGATTGGCTTCATAATGAAGCAATCATTCATTGTTGAAAAGTCTAAAATGCCCCTTGATCTTGGATTTCTATTAGATGGCTGCTTGATAGGACGATAATACCCTCACATTCCTTTGGCTATATATTGCACACGCAGAGCTCATTGTTGGAGAAAGTTAGATTTTTAAGATTTATTTTCACATAGTAGAGTAGTGTAGGTTAGTTTTAGGAGTAGTGTAGTATAGTTTTAACTTATTGTAAAAGCTTATTAAAGCTTATTGGATCTTATTGTATTGGCTTATTTTTTATGAAGATGTTTTTTTATTGAGGTTGGTTTTTATTAATGCTTATTATCTTAATGCTTATTTCTTATGCTTATTCTTCTACTCATTCTCTTTTGCTTATTTCCAAATAAGCTCATGCTTATAGCTTATTTTTTGGATCTGATCTTTTAAGCTTATATTCTAATAAGCTACTTCCATAGCTTATTTAGACTAGCTTATTTTATAGTGTTTTTGATTTAAAGCTTTTCGAGTTAGCTTATTCTAACTTATTTTCTATTGCTTATTTTTTTCTAGCTTACATGTGTTTTATGCTTATTTTTCCAAAACTTTTTATTTAGTTTTTTCTAAATAGCTTATTAGTCTAGATCTACTAGCTTTTAGATTTTCTATTTCAAAATACTTGATATTTTGGAATTTAAGCTTTTAGCTTATAGCTTATTTATATAGCTTATTTGTCTTAACCTTTTGCTTGTCTTATTGTTGATGAAAACTCATTCTACCTCTTTGGCGTGGAGCTTAAGGGTCTTTTAAGCTTATTTTTTAGATAAAGTTTTAATCTTTTTAAGTATTTATCTAGCTAATTAGTGAATAAAGTTCATACCTTTACTAGCTAATTAGTTATTTAGATATTAATCAAGTTTTAAGATTTAGATTTTAAATAAGTTTATTAGATCGGGTGATTTTTTATTCGATTCGGTTCAACATACGGTTCTATCTTCTTTCTCTTTTTAATTTTAGTAGTTTAGATTTATTTAACTTATGATGATTATGCTTGCTTATTTGTTGAATAATTTGCTTAGTGAGTAGATTTTTTTTTATATATGCTTGTTAAGTGTTAAATTGTTTAGTGAATTAAGTGTGATTAATAAAAAAAGAAAAATATTGATTAGTGATTTTTATATTACTTAGATTATTGTTTTGGTTATTCGAGCGGGCAAAAGCCGTAAGAATAATTAGGCATTAATTTAGTAATCGATATCTTAATAAAAGTTGTTTTCAATATAAGCCAACGTTGTGAGAAGATAATTTGTTAGAAAGATATTGATTCATCGATAAGGACTTAATTGTATATTTAATTCACACTTAAGGATCTAATCAATACACTTAGCAAGCATATCTTTTATTATATACCTCTTTGTCTATTTGCTTGCTAACTGTCATCTAGTTTTCTATAGTTTATTCTTTATTAAATTTTTAGTTTAAAACCAAAAACAAAATTAAAAGATATTCAAGCATTAAATTGAAAACATTTTCGTGAATTTCAAATTCATCTCTCGTTAGGACACGACATCCGGAGGATCGAATATTACTTTTCCTAAAGTAATTTTTATCCGACGTGATTACTATATATTATATTACTCGACGTTTCGTACGAATCAGTTTTTGGCGCCGCTGCCGGGGATAGTTGTACGATTTTCATGTTTTGTTTCGATTTTGATGCCTTGAAGATCCTTTCTCTTTTGAAAGTTTAATTTCGTACTTATAAAAAAATAATAATAAAAATTCCAAAAAAATATATTTTCTATTTCTATTTTATTTTCTTTTATACAAAAATTTTAAAAAATACCAAAAAAATTTTTATTTTATTTTATTATCTTTACGAAAATCCAAAAATATTTTCTAATTCTATTTTATTTTTCTTTTAAAATTATATTAGAAATATTAAAAAAAATCTTCGTTATCTTCTCTAGTGTTTAATTCTTATCTCGTTCTCTTTTCTTATTGTTTAATTCTTCACGATGTTTTTTCCCCGTCACCTACACCCTGCGGGAGTAGTGACCTTCTCCTGGGAGAGACCTACACCCTTCTTTCTCATTTTTATGATTCTTCACCTGATTATGAAACATTTTGCTTTGATATCGGAGAGAAGAGTAGTGGCAGTACCACTTCTCATTCTGATCTTTCTCTTCTTGAATATGAATCGTTTCATTTTGATCTTTCGATTGATCCGTTTCCTCCTGTCGATAGGAGTGATTCTTATCATGAGGAGTTCGCCGATGAACTCGCTCACATCATATCTCCACCAGAGTATGATCATTTTTACTTTGATCTCGAGGACGATCCAGTAGAGTTGACTAGACTTTTTAAGGAAAATATATCTGAAACATCGCCTAAGGATCTTACACGTCATGACCTTAATGATTTACGTCTTCTCTTATCTGATTGTGACTTTATTTTTTCTGAGATCGAATTTCCCGAGATCGATCTTTTAGTCTCATTTCCTTCCGAATATGAAGACAAAGTTTTCGATCCCGGAATTCTCATTATTGATGAAGTTTTCTCGGAGGTGGTAAGATTTGATCCTTTCCTCTCCCTGACTCAGTCAGTATCTATGACGAGGGTGATGGAGACCCCATCTTCTGGTTTTCATCATATGCCATCACCCCGTCCTGCTGCATACTCACCTAAGGAGGTGATGTATTGCTATTTCCATCCTCACCTCACATCGGGTGATGGATTTGACCATGGACCTAAAATGAATAACCCTAGAGTCAAGCTAGAGACTCGAACAAAAACAAGCGCTTCTCGGGAGGCAACCCGTGTTCTCTTCTTCTTTCTATCTTTCTTAGTAGTAATATTATATTAGTTTAGTAGTAGTATTAGTAATGAATAAGTGTGGGGGAGTGCTTCTCTCCATGTTGTGTTTCGTGGTTATCTGTTTTTGCTTGCAGGATTCCCTATGATCTTGAAGACCTTTGTGCTTGTTTTTAATCCTCCAATCACGCGGTCTCCGATCATTTTCATGTAAAGAAGTAAGTATGGTTCGGAGTGTGTGTTCTGCCCCATTTCGTGTGAATGGGCTTCCCTCTTTATACTATTTGAGTCATGCCAGATGACACCAGATTAGTGTTTGTCGCCTGGTCTCAGTGAGACAGTCGTTGGATTAGTACTTCCCCTTTGCTCCCTGGTTTGGTTGTCTTCACGTTTGTCCTAAGGATAATGGTCCTGACTGGGTATTGTACCTTTGTCGGACTGTCCTTAGGTTCTGCTACCCTGGCACGGGACTAGAGACTCTGGACCTGCTTTGTCCTTTGATATAACAACTTCTTCGGAGTGCATGACTGGCTTAACCCGTGCTAGTTAGGTAGAGGTGTTTCAACTGTGTTTTCTCCTTCGGAGATCCGGTTTAGACCATACCTCATCAACAAACTTAGGAGTTCTCCTACCATCCCGAGTAACTCAAATTTTTCTAAGGACCCATCTAATGTCACTCCTATTAAATTGACGGCCTCCATGATTGCTGTAAACAATCGTGGAACCTCAGTGTCTCCACTTCCTTTTTCTATAAAGAAAAAGAAACGACAGTCTCATACTGTGACTCCTACTTTACCCAAGTCATAGGGCCTTAAGGTTTCAAGAGCACTCTCTAAGAAGATAAACAAGCCTAAGTCTAAAAAGACCACCCCCTAAGGCCCAAGCAACACCACCCAGTGTGCCAACGGAGGATTCTGAGAAAACCCAATCAGTCTCCTCGGGACAAACTGCTCATCCCCAAGATACAAAGAGACAAACATAACTTGTTGTTAAGGGATTCTATTCTCCACCTAATGAGGGCACTTGCAGCTCAAAGCCTTTGCCTGAAGGTAAACCGACTGATGCCAAAGACCCAGAGGGAAACATATAACCCGTTGGTATGGGATTGGCTTCCACTTAACTCGATGAGGGCATTCGTAAATCACAACTTTTTTCTGAGGGTAAAACTAATAATCCCTAAGACTCAGGGGGAAACGTTCAGCCTGTTGATATGGGATTTCCTTCCACGGCTTTTGATGAAGGTACTGGTAAAACCAAGCCTTTACCTGAAGGGACAAATGGGGAAAAAGACTTAGATGGATTTAAACCACCCGCTGATATGGAACCATCAACCATTCATGTTGCTGATCTCTCAGGGACTGATGCTAACTACCAGGTTGATCAGGCCCAGTCCACTTGATTTGAGGTATCGGTCCATGACCAACACCAAATGCAAGACTTCTTTTAAAGTGGAGATGGATTTTGAACCTTTAAAGCTTACATCTATGGATGACATTCAAGCATTGTTGAGGGATGATGATCTGCAGGAAGATAGTGATGATGATGTGTTTGAGGCTGGAGATGACATAGATGAAGACATTCCAGATCCTGACACTGAAGAAACTCAAACCTATTATTCTACTGACCACACCACTAAAGAAGAACATCAGTCTCCTTCACTAACCAAAGAACAGTCTGAATCATCTCATGCACAGGAGATTGATGAATCAAATTCCGACTCCTCTTTTCCTAAAGTTCTTAAGTCTTATGACAACATTCTGCCTCTTACTAAAAGAGGGCTGGTAAGAAATCTTCAACATGCCTCTTGGGTATTGTAAGACAGGATAATTGTTGATCAATAGGAGAAGCATGAAGAAGCTACAATCTCTTATGCTGATCTAAAAGCCACTATTGAAGGTTATTATGAAGAGAATGTTGATCACAGATATCAGACTGACAAGCTTGTCAAGGAGACCATGGATAATCTTGACAAGACTAGCAAAGCTAGAGTTGAGGACAGGGCAAAGCTTCTGAAAGCCATAAATCGGGTCTTTGAAACTCTTGAGACCGACTCTGCTCTCAAGGAGGTTATGAAAAAGATGGTTGAATCTACCAACACAACTTCTGACAACCTCACCAGTCCTACTGAGCTTTTAAGGAATGCACACTTACCATATGTCCTCACAAAGTTGAATGCTTTTCAGTCTACTCTTAACACATTGAGTACTCAGTGTGCAAGCATAACTAAGTCACTTAAAGAAGAGCATGCGTTCAACCAAATACTTCTCAGAGATATAAGAGAACGACCTCTAAATGAGTCGTTAAAAAGTTAACCTTGTTGATACGATTAAAATAAATAAGTTTTAACAGTAGTAACATAATTTTGCATCGAAGAGTAAATCAAAGTTTAATACAACGAGGAAGTAGTTTTAATGCAAATGGAAAATCACAAAAAGTAATTACGATTGCACGAAGCTCATGAAACAAAAGCTACAACACAGTTTGTATGCAATTTAATGCAATAAAAGTACCCAAGTAGGTGTTCAATCTGCAACACCCTAAGTCCGACATGGTATACGTCTGTTAGTTTCGGTCCTTTGAAACTAGTAAGTGCTTAACTTACCCAAACGGGGATGTCAATCCTAAATAGATCTATTTATAGCACTCGCGCTTACACAAAGTAATTAACGGTTCATGATAATTTAGGCATAGTTGATTATCGCTACTTAGGAAAATCCGTAATCATTTAAAAAGAAAGGTACTTGCGTCCATAAGTAAAAACAAGTTATTTATCTCACCCTAATATTTATAAAATAGTGATAAATAAGTTAAAGCGGGGCTATAAACTCACCTTAGCAAAAAGTATTGATTTGAGAAAAATCAAGTAAGTAGGACGTCAAAGTAAGTCCTGAAAGCAACCTAATTAATAATGGGTAGTCTTAGGATAGTGCAAATGAAATGAGGTGATGCAATAATATTCTTATAACATTATATCACCACATAATAGTTTGCATTTTTAGTTTTATAAGTCAAAATAACGATTACGTCAAGTGCGCCACTTATTATTTGTATATATATACTTGTAAGTATTTTCTAATAGCCAACTTAAATATATTCTATCTCGCTTGCTTATTATTATTTTAAAATTTTCCGACGCGTATGAAAAATATATAAGTCATACTACAATATTTCCTAAGGATTTTATAGCTTATTCGGACTCGAAAAAGCCCGAAAACCACAATTTATGTTTCAAACAGCTCATTTATTTAGTAAAATACATGCAGGAACTTTTTAATATTTTCATAAAATAGTCCGACTTTGAAAGGGTGTATCTCCTTCGTTATAATGATTCACTCATACGCTCGCACGCGCATACACAACTGCACGAGCCGTTTCGAGGGACCCACATCAGCCTCGCATCATCTAAATGTTGTTCTCGCGTGTCTATTTATGTACGTGTCTTCACCCTGATCCGCGCGAACGTAGTGATCAGCTGGTCACTTTCTAAAGAAGTATCTCTCATAGTTGTGATGTGAAATCTGCGAGACAGGTATTAGGCGATTAGTTTAAAGTATGAACAAGGTTGTTGTCTGTGAGGAGATACATTATAACGATACAAGATCTTAATAAGAGCCAATATTCTGCAATATTCGTTTTTAGTTCGTTTTTAAGGAATATGTTGATATATGATCGAGTCTAGCGCTTCGATTATATATGAGAGTGCTCCCTTTAGGATGTGATAGAGAATATTAGTATGGTCAATAACTTGATAATGTCCAAGTGATGATGTAGTTTGTGTAAGAAATGTGAGTTATAATGCAGTGTCTTCGTGACACTATCACGATTGCTACCCCCCATACATCATACACCACTCTACTCTAATTGCATATCTGTTCACTATTATCTTCTAAATCTCACTCTACTTGTCATATCACTTCATCAACTCCAATACACCACACCAAACTATTTGTCAAATAAAACTCCTCGTACAACAATATCTCACACCTTCGTCACTAGATCATCCTCAGCTGTCGCACACCATTCAGCTCATTAACTTCCATCAACAGCACATCTAATTCCAATCCCAATCAACTACTAACCCTACACCTACCCTCTTCCACCAATTTCATCCATGAATAAACCATAATTATAGAAATAGAACAAACTATGCAACTTTTTACTAGTTTAAGTTTATAATTAACCATTTTAACAACAAAGTAAACACTTCAACAAGTAATTTATAAAGTGACTAAAATAAGTAGTTTATGTGTATGTACATATTTTTATTATTCATCTTATAAACTCTTTACAAGATTACATTTATAAAGTTTACTTGTTTTATTTAGAAAAACTTTTAATATACAAACTAGTGGTGATATAAATTTGTGAATGTAGTGATAATACAAGATATATGGAATGAAAATATGAGATGAGAATGTGAAACCTTAGGAAGATGAGATGATAAGATTTCTAGTATAACACATAAATCAAACCCCAAATATTGTTTGATTATAACCAAAAACCCTTAAGACTTCTTGAAATACACTTGAATATTATCAAAACCAATTTCTTCTTGTTCTTCCTACCTTGGCCGAATATTTAGAGAGAAAAGAGAGAGTATGTGTGTTTTTGGTAGTGAAATAAATGAATAAGAAGCCTTAACTTAATATTTGCACTTTCAAACAATTAAAGTAAGGTTTAAAGAAACTTTAAGAGGATAATAAGAGAAAGAGTAAATAACATAAATCGTCCTTATGGTTTGCCGGATCCTACATTTTTTGTCCCTGTGGTTTTTTTTCATCGGGTTTGGTCCTTGTGGTTTTGATCCATTACGGGTTTGGTCCCTTAACCAACATTTTCTTAGTTTGACCAAGGAACCAAACTCGCAATGGATCAAAACCACAAGGGACCAAACCTGCAATGGATCAAAACCATAAGGACTAAACCCGGTGAAAAAAACCACAGGGACCAAAAATGTAGGATCCGGCAAACCACAAGGACGATTTATGTAATTCACTTTAAGAGAAAACTACATTTTTTGGTGTGATGGTGTTCTTTGGCCGGTTAATAAACCTCAAATGGAGGTACGTATGGGTTTTTTTAAAGCACCCTTGAGCACGTGGTTAACTTAGTGGAAGTAACACCTAATTATAGTAATGCTTAAGTAACATAATATCTCATTTGCCCCATTTGGACACTAGGTGGGATGGCCAAAATGGGAGGGGAGGGAATAATAATTCATTTTTTTGTATTTTGGTTTATTATGTAAGTGTAAGTATATATATGAAAGGTGATAATGCAAATTGCATGCATGCATGAGCTAAACCGGTAAACTTAAGCGTTTACGTAAAACTTGCAAAATAAAATATGTAGACTTATAAATTATATTCATAAAAGTCATAATACACATATTTGACGTAAACTTATATTTGTTTAATGCCAGTTTACGTTTAAAGTTGTTTTTCAGTTTACGCGATTTGGCTTAACGGTTACACGTAAAAGTAAACACGTAAAGGTTCTAAAGTAAATAGTTTTGAGTTCATTGACGTATATTGGCCTGAAAAATATGGATTGTCACACCTTGAGCATTATTTTTTGTGATAATATGATTATTAAAAGGTATTAAAATGATTTTTTAAGACCCTAAGGCCATAGGTTACACGTACCAATCGAGGTTTTAATTCTTGTTAATTAATTTCTTCGACTTCGCTAGCTAACTTTTTATTTCTTGTTATTTATTTTGTTTCCTCAGCAAATACATGCATGTTTGGCCATAGACTTAGCCAACACCTTGTTCATATATGATATTATTGTATTATTATGTTTCGTATGCAAATCTGATGAAAACCTTGACCACTTTTGACATGATTCGCTTATATTTGCATTTATTTTTAGTTTTGGGATTTGCCATTGTTTCGGCTTC
>BQNB010171778.1:0-13528 GCA_026074375.1 Tanacetum coccineum
TCGTCATCCGAACACAACTCATGCTCAGGAACTTCTTTGAAAGATGGGGACCAAACAAAAAGTTCCTTGGCACGAGCCCAAAAAACCTTCCCTTTTACGATAAGCTTGAAACTTTCCAAGATGTTCTCCGTATGGCTGGTCATAATACAAATACGTTTCCTTGCAAAAAGGTCCTCATACCCGTCTTCTAGTACAACTAATTCTCCCCATTTAGACCCAATCTTTTGAAAAGTTGAACGAGACCAAGCGTTTAAGGGAACTCCTTCAATGTCAACCCAAACTATCCGCTCTTTAGCCGCAAAATCAGATTGCGCATTACCAAGGCTTTGAAACCACGAAGCTACCCCAACACTACAAGAATTCTCTTGATTACCCACAAAAATTACCCACTAAAGATGATTTGTGGGTATGTAACCACAACTTACGCATGTATTACCCATGATTAGAGATTTAAGATTTTTATCAAACTTAACCATGAACTTCCCACTATTGGAGAACTTCACCCATGACACAATTCGTGAGATCCCTGTTCACTAGGCAAGAATCGTCTAAAACCAAAGACGGTTTCAAAATAGCTGCAAAATTAGTCCCTTTAGGTCCACCTTGATGCTGGGCAATAGGCTGCTTAAGACCTGATGCAATACCAGAGGGCGCCGACATCTCTTTCTGAGGGATAGGGGCTTTAGGCCTTTCAAACCGAGCAGGATTAGCGGATAAGTGAAAACGACCAATCCAAATAGTTTTGAGATTCTCAATAAGACGATCAAAATTGAGAACTTTGATGAAACGAACAAAAGCGAAACGCTTCCCTGCTTTAGATCTCTTGTTAGGAATGAACACATCGACCTAAAAGGACCCTCTCCACACATGGAGAGGGTGTTGGTTACCATTTGCATAGTTTGTGTGTGTGTGTAATCTTCCATCTCTATTTTCTCTCTAATAAATCTTCCAACTTTTCTCTCTTCTCTTTTCTACTATTTTGCTTATTGGTATAGCTTATGTTGTGTATGGATTAAAGCTTTTGGGATAACAAATATCATATATGATTTAACACTAAAATTAAATATCATATATGACATAACACTAATATCATATATGATTTAACAGTACATCTAAATATCATATATGATTCTCATGCAAGTTTCAATGAGAAAAAGTCGAAAAAAATGTGAAAAAAACGGAATTTTTTTTTGTCGAAAGTATATCAAAGTGAGAAAACGTGAAAAAAACGTAGAAAAAAGTGAAAAAACAGTGAAAAAATGTGAAAAAAACGTGAAAAAAATTGAAAAAAGTGAAAAAAACTTGATTTTTTTTTTGTCGAAAGTATATCAAAGTGGATATCTATAGAAAGATAATTAAATGCTCATCGTGATGGTATATTTTTTTTCGCTTGACGATTAACGGTTTGAGAGATATTAAGATTTGAAAAAAAAGTTGAAAATAATTTTTGGTTTAATCTTATCCATTAGATTAAGATGAAGATGAAGGGTGGAGATTGGTCCCCTGGTATCCACAAAAAACTTTGTATCCAAATGAACCTAATCCTTCTACATTATACATATACTTAAAGTAAAAGTATTACGACGTCGTTTTCCCCCATGATGCTACAGTACGCTACAGTACCGGCCCATTGGGCCGGCCCAATTTTTTTTTTTTTTTATAAATACGCAATAAAAAAATACTTGGCACAAAATAAAAATAAAAATTAAAAAAGTACTGATTTATTCAGATAAAAAAATATCCGCTACATGAGGTCCAACACATAAGCCCATATAAAAAAACAAACTATTAAACATGAGACCGAAAAAATAAACCCGCACAAAACAATATAAAAAAATTGCTCCGTACAACATAGGAATTTTTTTTTACAAAAGAACAGATTTATTCAGATAAAAAAATACCCGCGCCATGAGGCCTAACACATAAGCCCATATAAAAAAACAAACTATTAAACATGAGACCGAAAAAATAAACTCGCACAAAACAATATAAAAAAATTGCTCCGTACAACATAAGAATTTTTTTTTACAAAAGAACAGATTTATTCAGATAAAAAAACATATACTTAAAGTAAAAGTATTACGACGTCGTTTTCCCCCATGATGCTACAGTACGCTACAGCACCGGCCCATTGGGCTCCCAGTTTGGGCCGGCCCATTTTTTTTTTTTTTTTTTTTTACCTTGAGGTGCACTAATGAACTTTTTGAAGGCACGCTGAAGAAGATTTATAAATCTTCTTGTGTACTTTTGATCTTTTGTGAAGGCACGTTGGAGAAGAAATGAAGATCGAAACCATAAGATCTTTTGTCTTGAATTATTGTAATTGTTAGAACAGATGCACTTATTTAGGATGTGGACCTAAGTATGTTGTCTTAAGTACCGATATATATCTATATATATGAAGACGAATGCTAGAACCACAAAATAACTCTCACAAAATGTTTACAAATTGATGTGTGATGCACTTATGGATGCATGTAAGAAAGAGAAGTCAAAAATAACTTTAAAATTGCCATTAACTTTATGACATATCATTTTGTAAAACATTTTGTGAAAGTTCTTTTGTGGTTCTAGCATTTCTCATATATGAATTAGCACTTATATGCTATGGGTTTGAAGTTTGAACACTTGCACTCTTCAACTCGCAATCTAATTAACGCTAGTAACATTTTTATTTAAATAGGTTACACATGTTATGTGTGTGTAGGTTAGGGTTGAGTTTTTCGACACGATTAATATATGAGTCGTGTTTGGGTTGAGGCTTTACCAACACGTCAACCCGCCAACCCGAGTAGGTCGACATGAAAACGACTCGATTGACACCCCTACTTAAAACCGACACGAATGATTAAAAAAAAATAAAAGTCAGTTTGGAACATAAGGCTCCTCACTATTGATGAAGGTCCCGACTTGCATTTTCCGACGTCACATCAACTTTCTCTCTTCGGTGACTTACAGGCGACCTTTTGCCACTATAAGACGACATTTATTTATTTATTAATTTTTTTAACATCAAATTTAAATTTCATTAATAATAAAAAACATTACAAACATAACAGATTAAAAAACAATACATAATTATTCAAATAACATAAAAACAGGACAATAAATATTAAAACATAATTATTCAGATAACATAAACTAATAATCTAAGTTATATCGCTCCTTGATTTCCAGCTTCATCTCTAGCAGCTTCTGTTGTTGTATTAGGGGCAAGGTCGGGCCGATTAGTAAATTATAGAATAAGATGTCTCTGTCCCGTTTCTCTCTTTCGGCTAATTCAAGCGTTAGACGCTGAATTTCTAGTTTCTCTCTTTTCAGCTGTGCAATTTCTCAAGCCTCGGCCCCCCGGATACTCAACTCCCGATTCTTGAACTCTATATAGGACTGTTGTTGCTCATCCTTCTTTCCCCATTTTTTTGTTTAATGTTGAAGAACTTGTCGGCTACCAAATCAACGAGTGAAGAAGATCCCCCACGAGAGGAACCGGCTGCTTTCTTCTTGGCCTTTGCTCGGTCACGACCTATTGGTCGGAATTTTTGAGTCTCTTCCATATCCTCATCCGCTTTCTCGTTCAAATTAAGACCACCAAATGCTGACCCCGAAGTGGTTTCAGAAGTCTTGGACTTTTTTCGCCCCTGAGTATTGTAAAAAGCAGGCATCTCAATGTCTTTCCAACCTGGGTGATCTTTCAAAATGTTATAACAATGCTCCAACGTAAAGTCTTGCTTGTACATCATTTTGTATTCTGCACACGCTTTATGGTACACATCGAGATCATTTGCACCACTTTCGTGATTCTCTTCAACATTAGCACCAATTATAAGGCGAACCCTATTTTTCCATTTGCTAACGATCGAGTCATAACCACTTGATGAACCAGTATCTTTTTCAAAGTATCTAATAACAACATCCAAAAACCCCTTACTCTTCGTACTATTTCCATCAATATTATTTTCTGACACATCGTACAAAGCTTGGCACAACGCGGTCTTTTCCGCTATTGTCCAATCTTTTGGCGACTCCTTGGGCTCATCCTTTTTGGCCCTTATTGCATGTCTTGAGGGCTTCTTAGGTTTGACGGGTGATACCTCTTCGACAGGAGATTCGTCTTCGTCGTCGTGAACTGGAACCGAACCGTGAGCCGAACCGTGCGCTGAACCATGACCCGAACCATGACCCATAGAATAATCTTGGCTATAGTTATAGTCTTCACTAAAAATTAACTCCTCAAAACTCATATCAAGATTGTAGGATTGGTTGGAGAATAAGGTTGATTTGGTTGGGAAGACGTCGATGATTCCATAGTAGGACGATACAACCCGGTTGGTGAGTTGTGAAAAGCATTTGTGTTGTTATACGGAGGATTGAATGGACGAAAACAGATAAAATCGTACAAAAAAGTTAAAAAACATATGAAAACACACAAAAACGTATAAAAACGGATAAAACCTGATAAAAATGTATAAACCAAAAATTAAAAAATTAATTACAAACGGTCGTTAGCCAAAACGATAGACGTTGCAAAGAGATAACCCTAAAAACAAACGGTTATTTGGCAAAAGGATAGATGTTGCAAGATTATGCAACTACAGGGACTAACGTGTAAATTTTTTAATAGCATAATGAGAAGTTTAGAAGTAGCTAGCCACCATGTCTTTCTCTCTCTTAGAAACCCTAGCCACCATCTCTATTCTTCATTATCAATCTCCTTTTATCCTTAGTGTTTGAATTCGTTATAACCCTTGAAATTGGGATCAATCATTCATTGATTAAGCCCATATCGAGCGTGTTAGGCGATCTTCTCATCTTGGGATTTAAGGTTTAGATCTGTTTGTTTTCCCTTCAATCTAATCTCTTTTTAAATCAACCCCAAATTGACTCCACTTCCGTTTCCTTTTCTCCTCGCCTCCATTAAACAAGATCTCCCTTCAATCCAAAGAACTCATCTCATCTGTTTATCATGGGTATCGATGATTGGCATGTAGTTTCGAGGAAGAAACATGGTTATAGATCTTATGAAGACGACGTGGCTAAGATCTCGATTTCGATTTACGTGTCTAATCTTCCAGAGACATTTTCGGCCAAGGATCTGTTTCATGCTTGTAATAAGTATGGACATGTTGTTGATTCTTTCATTCCACTGAAGAGATCAAAGGAAGGTAAAAGATTTGGATTTGTCAAATTTATCAATGTTTCTAATGTGGAAAGATTGGTGGGTAATTTATGTACGGTATGGGTTGGTCGTTATAAGTTACAGGCAAATAAGGCACGATTTGGCAGGCCACCTTTGAATGGCAGGAACATTCGTAATTCGAAGAGTGATGATAGACATTTAGGTGGGTTCAAGGAGCCTAATGTTAGGCCAACGAATGGGAATAAAGAAACCAGGAATAATTCGTTTGCTTCTGTGTTGAAATCGAACCAGCCTAATAATTTGTCATCTTCTAATATGATTCATGATTCCTCACCTGCTATTGCTCTTGATGATGATTGCTTATCAGCCAATGATCTCTCTTGTGTTGCTATTGGGAAAATTAAAGATATTAACGCCCTATCTAACCTTTCTGTCATCCTTAACGATGAGGGATTTTTGATGACATAAAAGATCTTCTTATCTTGGTGTGGTACTGGGTTTCCTGATCCAATCCAATCTTGTGCTTCCAAAGGAAATTGATTAATCATGCTCTGGTGTATTGAATTGGTTCCTATGAACTTGGTAATGCTAATAATTCTTTTCGTGAGCGATATCAGACTTGTTTGGATTTGCCTATAGAAGGTCTCCCTATGTGTGCTTGGGACACACCAAAGGGCTCTCTAAATTGTGTTCCTTGGATTGGTACTTTGACTACCTGTCTGCATTTGGTAGGGATAGTTCGTTGCCGTTCAGAAAAGTCTGTTGTGACTCCAAGGTCTAGTACTATTATCAATGATCGTTTACCAAAATCATTGTTAAGGGGAAGTTTATTGGATTCGAAATAGAAAACTAGTAAACCATGGTCTCCTGAAACTAGACGATGAATTTTGTGAATCATCTTCTGATGATGAATTCGTAGGAGACGAAAAAAATAATTCAATTACTGGGGATGCGAATGATCATGTTTCAGAGTCTAGCTTCATGAATGAGAATATCGAAAACGTTATTAATGAACAGGAACCTCTCAAGATAAGATATCAGAGTTCTTTTGGTATTTACAACCATTCTTAATAAGCAGATAATAAGGAGGCGGGTCAGGATAGCGATCATTTCTCACCCTCCGGTTTCACTAAGAAAGGGTAAATTGTTGGTGTTAGGGTTTATCTGCCTGTGCATTCTGTTATCAGTCCTAATTATAGGGGGGTTCAAAATGTTAGTGGCGTTAACGATCCTTTAAGCCTTAAAAGGGAGGATCTATTATGGTTTGTTATGAAAACTTGGTTGGGAAGTCGGACCAAACTATGGGATACACATGGCGGTGGATGCAAGAATAACTTAGAGGGTATTGTAGCCTCTCATGGAGATTTCATGGTCTTTAAATGAATGTTATGTCTTTAAACATTCAAGGTCTTGGCCAATCAGCCAAGAAACAGTGGATTCGAGAGTTAAACACTAAGAATAAGATTAACATTGTTTGCTATTCAAGAAAACAAAGTTGGAGACGCATTAATCTTTTTTCTCTCATGATTTATGGTATGGTATTTCTTTTTACGCCTTTTTTTTTGTTTTCTGTTGGTCTTTCAGGGGAATTATATGTGTGTGGGATCATAATACGCTTTGTTAAAGATAATGCCACCATTTCTGATTATTTTGTGGCGGTTTCGTGGGTACTTGGCTTTCTACTGGCTACTAAGTTATGTTTGTGTCTATTTATGCTCCACAAGATATTCTATGACAAGGAAATCTCTTTGGGAATATATTACTCACATTATTTGATACATGGGCTGGAGGAAATGTCATTATTTTAGGCGATTTCACTGAAGTTAGATCAAAACAAGAAGGTTTGGGAAGATTTTTATTGAACTGGCCCGCCAATGCTTTTAATCACTTCATCTTACTGCTGGGCTTAGTATCGTCCTCTTGAAGGTTTATTCATTTACTTGGGCTATCAAA
Organism: Tanacetum coccineum; assembly: GCA_026074375.1. Taxonomy (NCBI): domain Eukaryota; kingdom Viridiplantae; phylum Streptophyta; class Magnoliopsida; order Asterales; family Asteraceae; genus Tanacetum; species Tanacetum coccineum. Next base: position 7,091 of record BQNB010171778.1, read on the forward strand.
TCGGCCAAGAAAAGAAATGAGTAATTTGGATAGGTGTTTAATTTCTGAAGGTTTACTTCTGAAATTTCTTCTCTGGTCAGCCATTTTGTCTTGACAGGCAATCTTTCCGATCCACTGACCTATCAGTTATGCGAGAAGAGTTGTTACTGATTATGGGCCATCCCCTTTTCGTTGTCTATCAATCTTGGTTTCACAAGAACAGGTTTTGATAAACCATTAAGGATTATGGAGCTAGTCAAGTTTCTTTAATTGATTCTAATAAGTTTTTTCTTTTAAAGAAAAAGCTTCAGGCACTTAAAGCTTCAATAAAAGAGTGGTGTAAAGGATGATATAAAACGCTCATAATGATTTACTTGATTTTCTATAACAAGCGCGGTTGTTCTGATCTTGACAAGTTATTCGATTAATGGGGCTTTGCAACGTGGAGTTAGTCACTGAAAGGATTTCTCTCTTAAAGGAGCTTCATAATTTTAACAAAAGTCACTCTTTAGACTTGGCTCAGAAAGCAAAGGTGAGATGGGCCATTGAAGGCGATGAAAATTCCAAATATTTTCATGGGATAATTAATAAGAAAAGATCGCAACTTGCTATTCGTGGTGGTTAATAGATGAGATTGGATTGACGAAACCTTGCAAGGGTTAAAAACGAATTTCTCTAAGCAATGTGCAATCGTATTTGAAAGTCCTTTCTAGGTCATTGTATTGATATTGATTGTCATTTGTTCAAAAAGCTTTCTTCTGAGAGTGTGGGATGACTTGGAGTGTGATGTTACGTTTGATGAGATCAAGAAAGCGGGTTTGGGATTGCGGAACCAATAAATTGCCCAGGTCCGGACGGTTTATCATTTGATTTTATTCGTACTTTTTGGGATATTCTTAAGCATGATTTTGTTAATGCGATCCGTTGAGTTTTTCATCTCATAGTTGTAAGTTCCCTCCTGGATGTAATTTCATCCTTAATTGCCCTAATCCATATGAATCATGATGCCGAAGTTTGTTAAAGATACAGGCCAATTCTAGTCTCTTGGGTGTTTTTCCATGTGATCGTTCTACGATTTTGGCTAATCGTCTTACGATGGTAATATCTGAGCTTTATTAGTGATGTTCAATCGCTTTTGTTATCAACGTCAATTCTTGACCGTCCTTTCATCTTAAATGAGAGTATTTCTTGGTGCAACGCTCATAAATCGAGATAGCTTTGATTTTTAAAGATGGATTTTGAAAAGCTTTTGATTTTGTAGATGGACTTCTTAGATATTATTTTAAGAAACTTTGGGTTTGCATTAATGGAGTGATGATTACAAGGATGTCTTTCGTTCGGCTATGGGATCTATTCTTGTTCAATGGTAGTGCCGGACCGCTGATTTAAGTTCCTCAAGGAAAATGGGTTTGATAAGACAAGGAGACTCCCTTATCTCCTTAGGTTTCATCTTAGTTATGAAAGGTTTGCATCTTTTTCTTTCAATAATAATCATAAAATGTGATCTCTTTTTATGGGTATACGACTTTGTGGTTTCGGTGAAGTTATATCTTTTTTCTATGATGATGAACGCAGTCTTCTTTGGCAAAAATGGCGATAGTGCAAAACTTCCTTACCATAGGTTTGTATGCTCAATTGCTTCTTTTTGGATGCGGGTCTTCTAATCTTTTTTCTTATGAGTAAAACTCTATGGGTTTGGTGTCATCTATGAGGAATGTGTTCTTGCGGACAGCTTATCTTTATTGGGTGTGTTGTCTTGTTGACTACTCCGTGTCTCTTATCTGGGGGTCTTGGGTGGGATGTCTCCTTCGTGGGTATGGCGTGGGGTGAGATTATGGGTTTAGTGTCGTTAAGTCTCTAAGAGACTATAGGGATTTTGAGTAGCGGGACGGGGGTGGACGTTCTTTGGGTTGAAAGTCGCGTCAGGTGCCGGGCCGGGTGGCAGTGGGCGCGGGAGTTTAGAGAAGTGGGGGGAGTGGGGGGGGTAGAGGGGGAGGTGGGGGCGGGGGGGGGGTGTGGTGTGGGTTGTAGTTGTGGGGTGGGGGGGGGAGAGGGGGTGGGGGGAGAGGGGGGGGGGTGGGGAGGGTTGGAGGGTGGGGGCGGCGTTGTGGGGGGGGGGGGTGTGGGGGTGGGGGGGGGGGGGGGTTGGGGGTAGCGGGGCTGTGGAGGGAGGGGGTGGGAGGAGGGTGGGTTGGGGGAGGGGTGGGGGGGGGGGGGGGGGGGTTGGGGAGGGGGGCGGACGGAGCGATGGGGGTGGGTTGGGGGGCTGGTGGGGGGGAATTCGTGGTGGCGGGTGGAGTGGGGGGGGGGGGGGTGGGGGGGGGAGGGAGGGGGGGGGTGTGGGCGTGGGGGTTGTAGGGGGGTGGGGGTGGGGGGGGTGGGGGGGGGAGAGGGGGGGTGGCGGTAGAGGGGGGGGGGAGGCGGGGGGAGGGGTGGGGGGGGTGGGGCGAGGGGGCGAGGGGGGAGGAGCTTGAGTATAGGTGGGAGGGGGGGGGGAGGGGGGTGGGGTGGGGGCCGGTGCGGGAGTGTGGGTGGGGGGGGGGGTGGGGGTGGAGGTGGGGGGGGGGGGTGGAGGGAGGGTGGCCAGGAGGGGGGTATATTTATTTTTTTTCTTTTTTTTTTTGTCTTTGTTGTTTTGATTTTTGGTTTTTTTGTTTTTTTTATTTTGTTTTGTTTTTGTCTCTTGTTTAATTATTTCCTATTTTATTTTATTTTTTTTTTATTTTGGTTTTTTTTTTTTTGGTATTTTTTGATTTCTCTTTGTGTTTTTGTTTTCTTTCTACTTTGTTTTTTGATTTGTTTACTTATCCGTTTGATTTTTTTTTTTCTTTGTTTTGGATTTTTTTTTTGTTCTTTATTTTGTTTTTTTTATAGTGTTTTTGGTTTAAGTTTTTTGCATTTGGGTCTTTGTTTTTTTTATTTATTGGTTTATTGTTTTTGATTTGTTTGATTTTTTTTTTTTTTTTTTTCTTCTATTTTTTTTTTTTTTGGTTTTTTCTTTTTCTTCTTTTGTTTTTTGTTGTATTTTCTTTATTGTTTTTTGTTTTTTTTTTATACTTTTTTTATTTTTTTTTCTGTTTTTTGTTTTTGTTTTATTTTTTTATTTTTTTTTGTTTTTTTTTTGTTTTGTTTTTTTTTTTTTTTTTTCGTTTTTTTTTCTGGGCTTTTTTCCTATTTTTTTTTTTTTTTTTAGTTTTGATTTTTGTTTTTTTTTTCTCGATTTTCTTATCGGTTTGTTTTATATTTATTTTCTTTCTTATCTTTTGTTTTTTTGTTTCGTTTGTTTTTTTTTTTTTGTTTTTTTTATTTTTTGGTTATTTTTTTTTTTTGTTTTGTTTCTTTTTTTTTTTTTTTGGGTGTTTTCGTGACTTGGAAGTCTTTCGCAGAAATTTTGTTAATGGTGCGAATATAAATGAAAAGAGTATTCTCTATGGTTTAGTTGAACAAAATTTGGCTTCTAACAAACGGATGGGTAGGTGTGTCCAGCTTCTTTGCGCTTAATAGGATCCTTAGTATTTATGTGGCGTTTGGAGATTTCTTTCGCAGGATGATCCTTTGGCATCGTCTTATTGTTGTTTTAGATGGCAAATCGTTCTCCTTTTGTTCACACAGGGTTCGGTTTCAGTGTATCCCCTTGGATTTGTATCTTGAAATGCTCAATTCTTTGTCGCAAAAGGTTATTAACTTCTTGCGCTTTTTGGAAAAAAATAGAAAGTGTGGAACGAGATTGCGATCACTCTCTTTTGGAAGGATTGTTGATTTAATGATGTCCCTTAGCAGATATTTTCCTCGTTTATATGGGTGGAGCTCAAAAAAAGGTATTACGGTTGCAGTTAATACTCATTGATGCTTCGTTTGTTGCTTCTTTTTCGTTAGAAACCCCGTGGAGGGGTAAAGAAGAGAAGCTTCACCATCTAGTTGAACTTGTTGAGGTCTTATATCTTTATCCTTCCAATGATCGATGGGCATGGCTTCTTGGATCTTCTGGTGAGTTTTCTGTTCACTCGGCTAGAAACATTTATTGATGATATTCTTTTACCTTTTGTTGGTGACGTTACTAGATGGGTGAAAGTGGTTCCAATAAAGGTAAATATTTTAGCGTGGAAAGTTTGTTTGGATAAGCTCCCCACGAGACTTAACCTTTCACTTCGTGGGATTGATATTCCCTCTATTATTTGCCAATTGTGGTTTAGCTGGAGAATCATGCTCGCATCTTTTCTACTCTTGTAATTTAGCTCGGACTTTATGGCGTAAAATTGCTCGATGGTGGGAAATTGATATTCCAGATTTTTCTTGTTACGAAGAATGGATTGCTTGGTTCAAAACTACTCGGTTTTCTAAAGCTCAAAAGGAAATGCTAGAAGGGGTCTTTTATGTTATGTGGTGGATGATTTGGAAATTCCGCAACCAAGTGCTTTTTGGATCTTCTCATCCGCGTATGGAGCTTCTTTTTGATGATATTGTTTCGTACTCTTTTACTTGGTGTTCCAATAGATGTAAAAACAATATTGATTGGATTTCCTGGATGAAATGTCCTAAATCCATATCCTTGTAATTTTCTAGCTTCTTGCTAGTTTTTTTATTAATTTCAATTTGCCGTTCAAAAAAAAGAGAATGTATAATGAGTTATTTTAGATATTAAGTAGAGTATTTATAGAGTTTACCCTTATTCATTCAGTCTCTATTTGTTTTTCTCTCTTACTGTGTGTATTCTTCTTCTCTCTATCGTTGAGACAATATTGTTTTGTGTAATTTCTTTTTCTTCATTGTAATCATTCTGAACTCAAAACTAGTCATCACATTTGAAGTGATAGACTGATGTTGTGAATAAAATAAAAAGAGATGGTTGAATTCAAATTGAGGTGTGTTTTAAGTAGTCTTGATTGATCTTTGTATAAATTTTCACAATTCCAAAAACTATAAAGCCACCACCCTTTAATTCATATCTCGCATAAATACGGAATTTGCAATAAAGAATCTTGGGAAACTCAGTTACTTCTTGGGAATCGAAGTTTCTTGCAGAGACGTCTCTCTTTTTCTATGTAAATCGAAGTAAGCTCATGAAATTCTTAGTCGGGATGAACTACGCACTACAAAAAAAGTGTCTATTTTACACGCTTATTGCTTCACAGTTTTAAAAGCGTGTACTTTATTTTTATTTTTTGTCCACGCAGAAACATGTGTAGAATATAGTCCACGCTTAAAAGTGTGAAAAATAAATATTCTACGTTAATAAGCGTGTAGAAAAAAAAATCTAAAAATTGAAAAATAAAGTACACTAATAAAAGCGTGGAGAAAGGAAAAAAAATAGCGAAAAATTTCGCAGTACCCATTTGGGTTATGTGTTATCTTGAAATGACACTGACAATTTTTTTTTTCAAAATACCCATGTAAATCGCGCCCCCACACCCGCGATCTACATTTGTCCACGTGTCGTTTATTCTGCGGTTAATGAAAAAAAAAAAATTTAAAAATGTAGATCGCGCCAACCCCCCCGCGATTTACTTTAAAAATTTTTTTTTTTGGTTATTGAAAAAAAAAAAAAAATTTAAAATGTAGATCGCGCCACACCCCCCGCGATTTACTTTAATTTTTTTTTTTCTTTTCGAGTGGGGGTTTAGGGTTTGCCATGCTTAGTTTATTGATCTCGGGCATGTTTGCGTACGTATTTGGATACTCAAATGTTTTATTTAAAATAATTTATTTGGTCATTTGTGTAGTCTTTGATGAACTCTACTTAATGAATAAAGATTTAATAAAAATAGTTTTAATATGCCTAAGATACGATGGTGCAAAATGTGTCAGTTTTTCATTTTGTAAAATGTTTATATTTTTTTTTACAAATTTTAAATCTAAATTTTTTTAATTATAAAAGTTGAAATTGAAAGCATAACAGTTGAAGGTATTCATTAAAAAGCATTACAACATGAAAATCACCAGAGTACATGGCCAGCCTTATTTAGACGATATGAAAACATAAAAACAACAACACATGTCTCTGTAGTTTGACATACATGGTTATCAAACTGGTGTTAAGCAATAATGGTTTTACATGTCTCTGTAGTTCGCCATCAATTGACGTTTTTCTTCCATGCTCCTTAGCAACTCATCCCTGACGCTTTTCAAGTATACATATTTTTTCATGTTCGCCCCAGTCATGCATCCTAGGGCGTACTTGCCATAGTCGACAAGTGCGTGATCGTGCAAAACCATCAGATTGTTAATTTCAACCCTACGATTCGTAAACCTATCAGCAAAGCGATGCATCAAGGCTAAAATTTGTTCCTCCAAAATTGCTTCTTCATCAATTGCTTCTTGTAGTTTCATGAGGACAGTTAAAATTTGTTCCTCGAAATATTAAGTTGTATATTTGAGGTCAGCGATTTGTCATATTATTGTCATTACAATTAAACAAACATGTGACATAATTATCAATCATAAATAAAGAAATATATTACA
>BQNB010171780.1:0-13528 GCA_026074375.1 Tanacetum coccineum
AGAATGTATCTGCTTTCCTCGTATGCTTTCCGCAAATCATCTTTAGCTGTGCATGCGTCATTAAATTCATGGGCTAAGTTCATAATCGCTAACTGACGACCTCAGTCATCCTAAATTTGTTTTTCAACCATAGATTTGATTTGATCATAAGAATGTGGAACCAAACACGCCATTAAGATTTTTGTTAAATGGTATATAAAAAAGAAGTTCGTGTTAAAAAATGTTAGAATTGAAGGGGTATTTATAGGTTTATAAAAAGCAAATGACTTTTCAGAATCATGTCATAAATCGCGTAAAATATTAAGTGATTGAATACAAGTCATGGACTTGTCAACTCTAGTCATTGAATTGTCTAATCTGTAATAGAATAGTCAGAATCATGTCATAAATCACGTAAAATACTAAGTGATGAAATAGATGTTATGGACTTGTCAAATCAATGTTTCTATATAGCCATTAAATTGTCAAATCTGTAATCTAATTGTCAAAATCATGTCATAAATCGCGTAAAATACTAAGTGATGAAATAGATGTCATGGACTTGTCAAATCAATGTTTCTATATAGTCATTGAATTGTCAAATGTCGGTAACCCGATAATCACTTCACTTCATAACATGGATCATGGATTGAACAAGAAAAATAAAGAAGAAACTAGGAAGAATTGTAGAGCGAGTTTAGTGAGAGAAAGTAGAGAGAGAAACAAGGGAAAATGGAAAGTTTACTTGCAAATGTGAAAATTACAAATGAACCAACCACCTCTCCTTCCTTGGAGAGGTGTATTTATAGTTAAACCAAGAGGCTTGCTTGCCTTTGGTATTTCTACGGGCCGGGCTCAGGATTACTTGGGATTTCGCCTGATACACGTGACCGATTAGCTTACATAAACGAACCCGATTACCCGTTCTAGCCTATTACAACGTTACATAATTAACTGATCGAGACCTAATATACTTAGTGAACGAACTTCCTTGTTCGACTTAATATTTGAGGCTAACAATGTCCCCCGAAATGAGTTCATTGTGACACTCCTTCGTGAGATCAATGAGATTGATTTTGTCGTTAAGCTCTTGTGATCTTTGTCTTTGTCTACGTTGTAGGCTTGTTCCTTCATGCTATGTGATCTTTGATCTTTAGCCTTTGTCATTGTCTTTCGACTTCGTCTTTATGTCTGAGATCTTTAAATCTTTATCCTTTAGTCTTGATCATCTTTGATGCCTTGCGATCTTGTGTCTTGACCAACATGATCATACTTTGCATCATCTTGAAAGCTTACTAACATTCTCCCTTGATAGACTTGATATCTTAAAGGAAGATCTTGTATATCAGAGTTTGCGGAAGTCTTAGTCTTTTAATCTTGAGCTTTCTTGATTCTTGAATCTTGATGCTTATAGTATGTCTTTGTAGTTTGAGCATGAGCATGTGGTAATGAATCGACTCTGCTGGAATGAGGTGTCTCCATCTCCATCTTTAAATGAACCCTGAAATAAAATAGTCAGCACTAAAGCTTATGGACGAATATGGCTTTGTCATTCGACCGGATTTGGTTGGATTAACATCTGGTTCCGTGAGGACCAACCTGTGATCAGGTAGATTCAATTTATTAGAATCTCCTTGACAGGATTTTCATCTTTAAGAGTAAGATCCTCCAACACAAATGTATTAGATTCACCATGCTAGCCTGTTCTCAATATCGAAACATCTTAAAGCAGACAACACGATATGAGTGAATTGGTTAGTTACTATCTTACCGATTGAGTCGTCAATTCATTTACTGGACCAAATCGATATCCAGTTGTCACAAGTTTGATTCATATAGAATCTCACAAGTTACCTACCAGGAGCTTGTTTGATGTTGGCTCAAGCAGGATTCTATCTTCATTATGAATACTAAAGAGTATCACACGGATGTTCTGGCAGAATCATAAGGATAATGCATAGGACTCTTGATAACATCTTGTGAACTCAATTATGTTCAACAAGTGTTTGTCATGGAATGTGTCCTAATGAGATTTATTTTATTGATCTCTTGGCTCTATGTAATGGAATGTGTTACCTAACGAGATTTTGATTGATCTCTTGGACTCTAGCCGATTAGTTGCCATTTTGGTTTTAGTACTCGGAGGCTGGAGCAGACTGCCACCTATTCAATATCAACAATCTCGGGATGAGATGTCAATAGAAGTCGTGTGTATCTCCGTGACAAATGAGACAAGTTTCTTTTGAGAGAAACCCGAATGGCTGGAAAGGGTTGTGCATTGCATCACTGGGTCCATGAGTCGTCTTCATGTAGCAATCAACATTGTGATTCTGACAGCATATGTATCGACCCGGTTTCTGCCTAAGTTATGTGGAGGGCTTCTTTCTTTTCACCCTTTATCCATACATTTCTTTTTAATTCTTCAACCCCTTCAATGCTTACCAAGACGTCATTACTAACACCTTGTTGTGATTGTTCCAGTGTTAGCTCAATCTTAGTCAGCATTCTTCCCTTATACACATTCATCTCCAATCATACCTAAGGACTGCTATTTCTAACTATGGAGTGTCCTTGGGTAGATCCCTCCGGTTCTGGTTGGATCATAGGACAAATACCTAACCTTACCACCTTATGACTTCAGAATCGTCGTGAAATAAGATGTTGTAGGGTATGAGATCGTAACCATAAAACCTTTTCCGAATAGCACTTTGAGTCTTTTAGATCACATTTTAATTACATTTCTCCCCTTATTTTAAATTCTAAGTCACTTAGTTTTTGAAATACTGTGTGATTAAAATTTGTCTTGAAAAGGCCATGGGGAAAAATGTTGAAGCTTAGCATGAATTATTTGGAACTGTGTATCTTGTCCCCCATCTAATTTTTACATATGTTTGAGACCAAAAACTATCAATGGGTACCAAGTTGTTAAATCGATATAAAATTGAAGGTGAAACACTTAGTCTTTTATACTTCATTCTATTGAATTGTCATTATCATCTTGATGTTGTTAAGAGACTTTTTGGGAATGGTTTGAATACATAAGAATGGTCGTGAGATGATGTATCCAAACTCATTAAACTTTGTTTTTCTAAAAACTCCCCCTTGAAAGTTGGAGTGTTGAACACACAATTTTGAAAGATTATGAATCGTCAGTGAGTAATTCTTGAAAAATTGTGTTCAACATTTTTGAAAAACATCATGTTAGAAGACTTCTCTTCCAACGCTAAGGGTAAGCGCACTTATGCGTACACTATCCTTTTTCTTGAGCTTAAAACTTTGAATGTCTGAAAAGAAAGCTCAAGACTGAGATAAGTTGTAGTTCTCTGTTGTTAGGATAAGTTATCTTTATAGATAAAAATTTCCTTTATTTGGAAGTCGGGTATACGTACTGATATTTGCACATAAACATTTAGAAAATAATTAGAAATGACATGTTTTGAAAGCATTTGAAAACTCCTGTTCGAACTTCATTTACACGCCCGTGTCGATATTAATCAACATTTCTAGGTACGTAAATGTTATCGATTCCAAGAGACATGTCGAGAAGAATATTTTTTGAAACATTTTCTGATTTTTTTTTTTTTTTGATTTTGTATTTTCTTTTTGAAATTTTATATTTTTGTATTTTTCTTTTTGAAATTTTATATACATGTTGATGTTTGATGAAGTATCAAGCAGATTCTTTTGTCAGAACCTCCAGTTCTGCTGGAGTCAAACATCTCATACCAATTCGCCTGACGAGATACTGAAACCTTTCTTCGGGAAGGGCTTTAGTAAACATGTCAGCCAATTGGTATTCAGTTCTGACAAAGTACAATTCAATTATACCGTTTTCAACCTGTTCCTTTATGAAGTGATACCGAGTATGGATATGCTTGGTACGGGAGTGCTGCACGGGGTTGCATGAGATTGCTATGGCTGACTGAGAGTCGCAATACAATGGTATTTTGTTGTAGTTGAAGCCATAATCTTGAACTTTGTGGATATTTCACGAAGCTGTGTCCGCATCCACATTACTTGAGCACAACTTGCAGATAACGCCACGTATTCAGCCTCTGCTGATGACATTGCAGTACAATCCTGCTTCTTTGACATCCAGCTGACTAACTTATCACCTAGGAACTGTATTCCTCCAGAAGTGCTTTTGCGAGTATCAAGGCAACCGGCATGATCGGCATCTGAAAAAAAGGCTTTAGATCAAAGCCAGAGAAACCCTTCGGGATACCAGAGTCCCATGTGAATGGTCCTCTTTAGGTATCGAGAAGATCCTTTTAACCTCTTTGAGGTGTTTTTCAGTCGGTCTTGCTTGATATCTTGCACAATAACATACTGCTTGCACTATGTCTGGTCTACTAGATGTCAGATACATGAGTGACCCGATTTTACTACGATAGTCAGTTTGGTCTACGGGTTCACCACTCAAGTCTGCATCTAATTTAGGTTTCGTAGTCATTGGTGTATCATGCTTTGTCCTTTTTCCATACATGTTTTTAGATCTTAAAGTATATTGGCCGATTGATAAAAATCTCGTGGGGATGGTGGATCTGAAGTCCTAAAAAGAATTTCATTTCCCCCATTAAGGACATCTCAAATCTACTGTGCATTAATTTTTCAAATCTTTTAGAAAATTTTAGGTTTGTAGACCCAAAAATTATGTCATCAACGTAAATTTGCACAAGTAGAATTTCCTTCCCGTAATTTTTCGTGAATCGAGTCGGGTCAATGATTACCTTGTAGAAAAGCCTTTGGATATCTGTTTTTGAGAGTTCATCATACCAGCTCTTGGTAGCTAGTTTTAATCCATATAGAGCTTTCCGTAGACGGTAAACTTTATTGTCTGGATGTTCTGGATCAACGAATCCGTCAGGGTTGTGCAACATGAATACCTCCTCCTTCATGGCCATTAAGAAATGCCGTTTTTTACGTCCAATTGGTAAATTGGAAAGGTCTTGTGTGTGAGCAATGCGAAAAAGATCCGACAGCTTCCAAGCGAGCAACTGGAGCAAATGATTCGTCGTAATCCAATACCCTATTCCTTGTGCATATCCCTTTGCTACAAGTCGGCTTTTGTTTGCAATTACAGTTTGGTTTTCATCCTTTTTGTTTTTCAATAACACCTTTCAGCTTGATTACTGTTCTTTGTCAAAAGGTTTTGTCAACGAGTTTCCCAGACTTGTAGTCTTGTCAATCTGATGAAAGTTTATCCTGCAGTTGCTTCTATCCAGGCCTGAATCAGCCATGCCTCCTTATGGTTTTTCGGTTTCAACAATTACTCACGGTGAGTTGCGAACATTACACATTCAGGCTTCGGTTGCAAGTTTGTCTTGTTTGGCACTGGCTTGATGGAGTTCTTACGAAAACTTTTGAGATAATGGGTGATCTTTTGTTCATCGGTATTCAGGAATTTTGAGGTTGATTGAAGTTTATGCACATTTTGAATTACCACTATTGCGTAAGGAAGGACTCAGCATATTTCATAGTACCGGTGTACAGAAAGGATTGGTAATTCTGCTTGATCATCGGTGTTTTCTCTCTGCATGAGTGTTTGTAGGAGTCGATGGTTTGAGTAGGTTGAATATTCGTTTGAAGGGTTGTGTCTTGTGTGAACATAATGTTTATCAGTTGGAGAATGAAGACTTGCTTGTTGACGATAAGCACCATCATTGAAAAATTCATCGTAACAAAGGACCAAAAGAAGATCCAACTCTGTTGTGATGGAACTGTGTATCTTGCTAAAGGAGAAACATTTGTAATTCTGGGGACGGGTCAGGTGTGTCATTAATCTGACGCCTTTTGTCGTTGGGGACACGATGGACTGAAGTGGACATTTAGCAACTGACGTCTCTGACATCGCTTTTATTTCATCAATCTGAGTGATGGATTCAACTATCAACCTTGTTCTCTTGTTGTAGACACGATATCCCTTTGACTGAGTGGAGTATCCCACCAAAATGCGCATGATTCCCTCTTTTTCTTTCATCTTATCCAAATTTTCACCATCTCTAGTTAGGTAAACATGTACACCTAAGATGTGGAAGGTGTTTGATGGAAGGTTTTTGGTCATTAATACTGTGATATGCCATTTTTCATGAGTTGGGGGATGATGATTGATCTGTTTTGGTATAGCATGCAGGTTGCATTGCTTCAGCCCAAAAAGAATAAAGGAAGTTTAGCAGCTAAAAGGCATCGTTCGAGCAGCCTCAAGATGAGTTCGGTTTCGTCTTTCGACCAAACGCAGTTCTGTTTCAGGTGTTCGAGGAGTAGAAGTTTGATGCTCAATTCCTTCTTCTTTAAAGAAATGCATATGTGTCTTGTTTTTTTTAAGAACTCAGTGCCTCTGTCAGTCGAGGCGAAAACAGAAATTACTGGGGCTTGAAGATTTCGTTGGATCATCGTGAGAAATTCTTTTAAAACTTCTGGTGTTTCATCCTTGGAACGTAGAAAGAGTGTCCAGGTATATCTTGAGTAGTCATCGACAATTACCAGAATATATTTCTTCCCATTGATGCTAGCAACCCGCATTGCCAAAATGGTCCGTGTGAAGCAAATTCAACCGTTCCTTTTGAACTTGGAACTGTCTATTGACTTGAAATGAGCTTCATTTTGTTTAACTCACAATCAACAAGAGGAACATAGTTGATCCTTGACATACTTCAGTTTCGGTAAACCAATCACAATATCTTTCTTTGAAAGCAAGTTTATGTAGTCGAAGTTGAGATGAGAAAGCCTTCGATGCCATAACCATGCTTGAGTTGGAGATGCTTTAGCCATAAGACAGATTGGAGTTGTTGATGAAGTTCAATGTGTTTGATGAAAAATTGTGTAGAGATCAGATCCACGTTTACCGGGTTTGTAAGTCGTTTCCCTGAAGTCTCTCTAACAAAACGTTAGGATTTCTGAAATGCAACCTCCAAAATTCGCATCACTGATTGACCAACGAGAAAAGATTGTGAATTGAGACCCTTTCGACGTAGTAAAACCCTTTTGATCGTTGATGTTTCCTTGAATCAAATCGCCATAGCCAAGAATTGGAGCAAAAATTGATCATTGCCAAAGCGGCGATCGGTACCCAAAAGTATTTCTACACAAAATTGCACAGCCGTGATACATTGGGCCCGTCATAAGCTTTGGTGCATCCAGAGTCAACAATGAATAGGATGAGTTGTACAATCTGCAAGAGAAGAAGTGTGGACGATGGAACACAATGACAAATTGGATCCTAAAGTGTTTGTGAGTTTTCAAGACACTTAGTTATCCTAGATTGTATTATCTATGCACAAACTAACTTTTTATGCACACTTTCATTCACTACTTTAGGTACCCATTGCTTTTGTGTCTTAGGAACCCATTTCTTTTGAGTTCTAGGAACCCATTTCTTCTGTGTTTTAGGAACCCATGTGTATGATGAAGGACATTGTTGTGCTATCCACCATTTCCATGCCTTACTTGTTTTCTGATATAGCATCCTTATTGTAACTCTTGGAACTTGTTGGTAGTGGATTCTGATGTAAATGTTTTCTTTTGGGGTGTTTGCAAAGATTGGTTCGCTCTTGACTTTTGGGTTTTCTAGTACTAATAGGCACTACTTTAGGCTTTTTAGTTCTAGCATTCACGTCATTTAAAAATTTAGAAACACAAGCATCATGATTCGAATTAAACACACATTTTCCACAAGTAGCACAAACAGCATTAACATTCGAAGTTCTAGATTTTAAATTGTCATTACACGCAGTTACAGACTTTATTTTATTAGAAATACTAGGGAAATCCTGAGGTTTGTTCTTATACTTTAGTCTTCTTATGATGGGCATGGACTAGTGTATGGCACGACCTATCGTTCAGTTGCTTGCTCTAGGTTGTGGTCTGCTAAAATTAGTTTTGGTGAGCTACTCCCTGTAGATTGTAGAAACTCGCCGTGGATTAGTATTCCTAAAAAGTTGATTCAACTGTGGTGCTCTAGTTTGTGTTGTACTACTTGCAATGCGATACATGCCTGGTTTAATCACATTTGTGTTTCTTACTGCTTGCTATTTTGCTGTCTTAGGTAAATTCTGTAGAGTGACTGGTTTTGATAAACCCTCTGACTCATTAGTTTTTGGAACCGACTTTTTCTTTGCAAAATATTTTCTCTCAAGAGAGTCTGAAAAAGGAGTCGGTTTTCCTAAAACTGATGGTTTTGGAATCCTTTGAGCATTTGGTTGTCGAACAACAGATGGTTTATCAAACTTTGTGTCTAAGATTTTCCCTTTGTAATTTTCAACGAGTTTTTTCAATCCACTTATTGCCATGTTCTTGTCTTGCATTTGAGCTTTCAAATCTTGTATTTCAACATATTGTTCACGTTCTTTTCGAAATACATTTGACGCCCTTTCTTTGCAAACTGTGTCATTTTTCAGTTGTACTTGACATTCTTGTAAAGCGATTTCAAGAGAAATTGATCGTGTTTTTTAATATAGCAAAACGCTGTATAGCTCTGTGTTACTAAATCTCTTTATCTTACAAAAGCAGTTTGTCAGAAGCTTTTGTGAAGACAGGTCACATTCAATGGACTTTATGAAGATATTAAGCATTGTAATTCAGTGATCTCATCTAATTCAGATGAAGTTCGCAAATAAGAAAACACATAACATCTTTATGACCACACATTCTTTGCAACAGCATATCATACATGTTGGAAATGCTGCTAATCAGATTCAAGTTCATCAAGGTTCATCTTTAGAGATTTCAAACGTACTTTAAATCTGCATGCATTCTTGCTTAAGTTCCATGTATATTCAACGCCAAGATATCATTTGGTCTTAAGGGCATGAGACTTCAACATTTCTGTAACTTGGATTTCCATATCTTGTGCAGTTGGGGTGTCGAAGATAAAGATGGTCGTTTGAATGTTTTACCTGCTGATTGACAGTTGTTCAGTATGATTAATGTTGTTTGTATGGGACTTTATATGCTTGTCTTACTTTTGCGACTGATTTAGACACTGGTAGAAATCTTATGTTTTTGAAAACATTTGGTTTTGTTTTGGCAAATGATTTTCTCACACATTTTCTTTTCTTATTGCATTTGCCTTTGAGCAAACTGATTTTTCATAATGTGGGCTGGGTTGGTTTTTTGAAAATTTCACCAAAGATGATATCATCCACATAAACTTGAACTAGTATGATATCATGTTTGTCCTTCTTTATGAAGAGAGTTTTGTCAATGGTTCCTCTTCTGTATCCATTCTTCAACAAGAAAGTAGATAAAGTAGCATACCAGGCTCTGGGAGCTTGGTGTAACCCATAGAGAGCTTTTACCACTTTGTAGACCTTCTGAGGATATTTAGGATCTAGAAAACCTGGTGGTTGAGACACATATACCTCCTCATCAATTTTGCCATAAAGGAAGGCACTTTTCACATCCATTTGATAGACTATGAAGCCCATGTAAGAGGCAAAGGCTAAAAAGATCCTTATGGCTTCAATCCTGGCCACAGGAGCAAAAACCTCATCATAATCTATCCCTTCCTCTTGCCTATGTCCCTGAGCAACTAACCTTGCTTTATTTCTGACAACAACTCCTCTCTCATCCTTCTTATTTCGATAAACCCACTTTGTGCCAATAGCCTTCTTCCCAAAAGGCAAATCTACAAGTATCCAAACTTTCTGTATCTTGAACTGCAGCAATTCTTCTTGCATAGCATCAACCCAACTTTCATCTTCAAGTGCTTCTGAAATCTTCTTGGGTTCATTTTGAGACAGGAAACAAGCAAATAAACAATGCTGGAAGTCCTTATGATTATTTCTCCTTTGCTTTTGAACATAGCTAACAAAAGCATGTGCTCCAGAACTTTTATTCACTTTGCTTCTTGTTTGAACTGCTGAGGTTGGATCTCCTAGAATAAGAGCTGAAGGATGAGAAGAGATAATCCTTGATGTGGGAATAGGACTAACATTCACAACAGTTTCCAAGTTTGTGAAGTCAGCCACTGCACCCTCATCATCATAAGATGAATTAGTAAAAATACCATCAGTAGAATTTTGATAAATGTCCTCAAGTGGAGGTATTTCTGAATCATCTTGTTCAGGATTGGTTGGATCAGAGAGAGATAGTCCATCATGAGGACTGGCAGTACTAACTGGTGTGCTAACAGTATTAACTAGGTTAGTACTGCTAGCTTTAGCTGGTGTGCTAACAATACTAAAAATGTTAGTACTGCTAGCCTTAGCAGCTCCTGCTTGTATAATCAAATTCTCAGTTTCTTGTGCAAACGCCTACCTGAGAGCTTCAGCTGCCTTATTAGCATCCTTTTCTTGCCTCTTAAGTCTTTTAAGTTCATCCAAAAAGACTTGTTCTTCCTCTCTTGGACCTTCTCTCTTTGCATCTGTCTTTAAATCAGGAGTGATTGTTGAAGAATAAGAAGACCATATTGGCAGTACAAAGCAGTCTTGAGCAGATTCATCCTCTTTTTCAGAATCCCCTGCATCAATAATGTCTTCTGTACCTGCATTGTGATTAGCTTCTTGTAGACCTGCATGTTTGTTAGCTTGATTCTCTGATCTTACAGGTTGATAATTCATAAAATCAGTCAAATAATCAAGATCAAAAAGCCAACTTGGTCCTTTCCCTGCAACATTTGGTTTATTCTCTAAAAAGGTGATGTGCAGGTTTTCTTCAACTCTCTTGGTTTCTAAATTGTATACCCTAAAAGCCTTGCTTTGTAGAGAATACCTAACTAAAAATCCTTCATCTGATTTTCCAGCAAACTTGCCAGGTGGTCAATGGTATTCAAGATGGTCACATGGCACCCAAAAGGTCTTATGTAACTTATAATTGGTATTTTACCCGTTAAAAGTTCATAAGGTGTCTTATTATGAGGCTTGGTCATTAATACCCTATTGAGAACATAACAAGCAGTACTAACTGCTTCAATCCAAACAGTGTTAGGTAAAAATGAATCTGCAAGCATGGTCCTAGCAGCCTCAATAAGGGTCCTGTTCTTTCTTTCAGTGGTTGTGTGATATTGTTGGAGTTGCTGAGACTGGGTGGTTTGTGAGGTTTGAGAGTGATTTGGAGACTCAAAAACTGGTTCAGAAGTTGACGCAGAGAACACAGGTTCAGTTGTTGATGGGAAAGTGAATGTAGATACTGATGGTGATGGCATAGGGTATGTTTGTGATGGATTTTGTGAAGTCATTGTGAAGTTTTTATGAGTAAGAATAGTAAAGTTTCTTTAACAGAGGCTCTCTCCAGGCTCTGATACCACTTGTAGGTCCAGCCCTAGATAGATCTTTACGCCTGTTGAGGTTGTAGAGCACTTATGTAATCACAAGCAACTCTAAGAGAGACTCTAACAATTGAAACTATTGTTTACGCGGAATATAAACAACAGAGTTAAAGAATTACTAAAAACAATGATCCTCTATGGATCTTTTCTATTGATAATGAAAGTGTTTTTCTGATCGATGGTTTCATCTATCACCATAGGTTTCTTAAATACACATGAAACCCTAACTACTTGTTTCCTTAGGACTCGCTAAAAGCTAAAGTGATAAGCGTTATCACTTCCCAGGATATCTCATGCATATCCCTATTACTAACTAACTTTAACTGAAACCCAGAGTAGTAAGCATAATACTACTAGGACTAATATTGTACTACCAGCAGGAATAACTTTTGTTCTGCCAGCACTAACTATAACATTATCCTTACCAGTAGGAACTACATACCTACCAGCAGGAATAACGTTACTCTACCAGTAGGAACTACATACCTACTAGTAGTAACTATCTATTACAAACTTCCTAACAGCCTTTGCAATTAAACAAGCTAAACCTCCAGAAGGAACAATGTTCTCTAGATTGAAACTGTACATATTATTTTGTCTGGGGATTCTAAGTAAGACTTGATTTTCTTCAGGTAACTTAAATTCAGGAGACAAAACAAAACCTTCAGAGTCAGTGAAAAGAACCTTGTTCTTCTTGTCACACATCTGTGACACAAAAAAGAGATTGAAATGTTGTAGTTCTTTTACAAATCACACATCCTCAAAATCTAACTTTCCTGTTTTTATTTTACCTTTACCAGTTATGTAACCTTTACTTCCTCCAAAAGCAACATGGCCACCATTAAAGTCTTGATATTCATCAAGGCAGGCCTTGTTTCCAGTCATGTGCCTAGAACATCCACTATCAACAATCCCTTTGTTATGTAAAGCTCTTTGTGGATAATCATGCACATTAAATAAGAGAGATTAGTTTCTCTTAGGGACCCAAGCCTTTTTGGGCTTGGGTCTGCCTAGTGGATCTTTGAAAGGAACACAATTTCTAAAACTTGATCCACCATTGTATTTGGAGACTTTGTTCCAGTAATGTCTTTTGTGTCTCCAATTACAACCTGCTGAGGGCTTAACAGCAGTTTCCCTATTTCCCTTAACAGCACTAACTGCATTTACCTCTGCAGTATTAACCTTTTGTTTTGAAAAATTTGTTCTAAGTGTCGTTGTTCTATTAAATGACTTTTTAAAAGGTGTAACAGATTTATGAAAGCCAACTTTTGGTCTAACATTATTCACAATAGGTTTAACAGTATTAACTTTCCTAGCAGCATTAATTAGTACTGCCTGACTGTTAAAATTATGCCTAGCAGTATTAACTGTGTTAGTATCGCTAGTTCTAGCAGTATTAACTGGAATCTTTCCAGTTCTAGTTAGTACTGCTGTTGGAACAAATTGGTTTTGATGATTTATTCTTTGCACATTGTTCCATACTGGCCTAACCTCCCTTTGACTAGACCCCTTACACATCCTATTGTTTAATTCAGCTTGTTTAGCCATCCTTTTCTCATGAAAATCACAATCTCTAATAAGATGGCTAAAACTTCCACATACAAAACATGCCTTTCTGATATACCCAAATCCCAAACCCATTTTTTTAGACATTAAACCACTACAATCCTTTTTATCAGGTTTAGGACTCTGATTACATGTGTTTTGTTCTATAACAGTTTACCTAGGAGTTTTTACATGCTTATCAGTATTAATATAAGCAAAACTAGGTATTTCCTGTTCTTTTGTGGGTAGAGACACATGTTCATCTTCACAATCTAATTCATACTCCTCAATGATAGGAGCATCAGACCAAACTTTAGGTTCACTTACTACTTTGGGTTCACTGACAACTGGTTCAGGCATAGATTCATGTGTTTCTTCACTACAATTAAATTCACAAGAATTAAAGTCACTGCTCCTAGCATCAGATTCACTAGGTTTAGATTGCTTTAGACCATATGTAAATTGTGAGTCATCTATTTCTTTATCAGGTCCAGAAGGGATGTAGATCCCTGTCATTGGAGGGGGAACATCATGCATCCCCTCTGCATATCTATCATTCATATGACTATCTTCTATATAACTTGTCCTATTGACAAACACACTTTGGAAAACTTCATTTTCATAACTTAAAACACTTTTATTCATTTGATTACCATACTGATATGTGCTTAATTACACATATCTTTTACCTCTAAAAACGAGCTTAAATGACCAAAAACAGACAAAAAAACTGCCAAA
>BQNB010171783.1:0-10675 GCA_026074375.1 Tanacetum coccineum
GCATCCTCAGCCATATATTTGGCCTCCAAGGAATCTCATAGTTCTTTGGAAGATTCAACATTATGATAAATATCAAATAAAGAATCAAACATACCTTTGAGGATTAAACCTCTGCAGACATAGTTATCATTATCCCACTTATTCCTCTTCCTGACTTGTCCCACGGTTGGATCATCACCACCATCTTTAAGAATAGGAGTGTCAGCACATACACCACACTCATGCTGGAAAGCAAGAAGTGCATTTTCTTCTTTCATCTTCTAAAGTTTACCCCTTCAAACTTGTCAAGCTTGGCAAAGTTTGAAGCCATGTGTTCTAGAGCAGCAACAACCATTGATTATCACAGAATAATCTTCTTTGATTGTTGGTTGTAGTAGATCCCAGATCAGGGTGAAGATAACCAATAGTCTAACTAATTACCAATGATGGTTACCGGATATCACTTGAAGTCGTGTAATAACTTTCTAAAGAAGTTTATTCGACCCTATGCCTGAGTTACACGAATACCTCCTTGGGATAAAAAGTGTTTGTTCTTGTTCTAGGCACAAATCAAGAACCATGCATTTCTATGTGTTTTTGTTTTTTGTATATTTTTTCATGCAATTGTGATCCCTATTTATAGGGATTTACTCAAAACCTAATAATGGAATTAATAAGAGATTAATGGCCAATTAATCTCTTCTATAATTATCCTCTATAATTTAGGAATTAATGATTTCATGATCAAATTAAATATGATCAATCGTGTAGTGTTGAAGACATTTGTAGAATTATTAAAGATACTGTCAAATATAGGTTAATGAGCCTTAAAGTGAAAAATACTACGCAGTCTGTTGTTGCTACTAAGTTATAGGGATTTCATGTAATGCAAGGTAATGTGGGAAGGAAGCCTTATGTTAAATGATGATTTTGGATGGTCTTATCAAGATGTGGATTGTTTAGAGTCATGTTGAGGGTTTTATTTTAGTTTTTAGTAATTCTCAGAGGGTTATGATGTTATGGAAGGGTTGGAAAAATGGTTATGTGTTGCTTTGGTTTGAAGGGTGTAATTGGTTTGATTTAAATATCTTTTATGTTATAAGTTTCTGCAAATGGGAGATCTGTAATGAGAAGAGCGGCTGGTATGTTTACTTAATAGCTAATGGTCAGAATTGGAAGGTTGCTAGTGATGTTAAGCTATTGGGTGACATTGATCATGGGAATGATATCCAATTTGCCACTATTAGTTCTTGGTGCTGTTATTGTAATTTTTTTTGTAGTTAGTCTTTTTTGTGTAGAGAAATATGTATTGGTTTCCTTTTTATGTCTTTTCCCTAAACATGTTCTAAGCATGTCATATGGACTATCTTATATGAGCCTGTTCATATAAGTCTTTTTTATCTTTGAGTAATATATTTGTCAGGGATTGTTCTTTTTTCTTAAAAAAAATAAATATGGTTAATTAATGCAGTCAAATCAATTATCCTTTATAATTTAGGAATAATGATTTCATGACCAAATTAAATATGATCAATTAATGCAGTCAAATCTGCCACTTAAATAGGCAAATAACTACCCATTTAATCAAGTCACTAAAAGAGTCAGGGAAAATCAGTGACTTGATGGGTGTACACTTCGTATCTCCAAACCATTTCCAAGTATGATCCAATTCCCACAGTTGCACTAAATTTCCAACAACGTTTTCCCTCATAACGCAACGGGACGGCGCCAATCATACCGTCCCTCGCGTTTTCCTGTCTCGCGCCGTCGTTGCCAGTTCAGATGGTCGCGTTTTTTTTGTATGTGTTGTATTTGTTTTTTTAGTGGGTATGAGTGACACTGTGAGCAAGAAGGTGTCTCATGATACGAGAAACATGAAAAAAGTGTGTTTTTAGTCTTGAGGTAGATTTTGGTGTTATGAAAAAAGTGACGAGGTGTCACCAATTTTGCTCATGTCACCGGTGAGACGGCTCCACGACACCTAGTGTTCTAAGGCTTTTAAGTGTAACTTGTTTGTTTCCATAGTTACGCAAAACTTGGCCTTGTTTTTGCAATGTTCTAATTATATGGAAATAAAAAAAGGCTTAATCATTTCAGTTTTAATTAGCTTAATATTGCGTGGGTAGGTTTGTTTTGTATACTGTTTGCGGGGTCATATAAGCCATTGTGTTCGGTGTTAGTCAAGTGAACTTGATTAATCACGGAGTTGTACTAGCTGTATTCGTTTACTATCGATCTATTTGTCTGTAATTTTAAGGGTGTTACTATTAGTACTCCTGACTCACAGAAAAATGACATGTTTTGTATTATTTTTGGTCTTTTTGTCGACCTGTTTACAGTGCAACATTGTGTTTTATTAGTTTTTATTCCGTACTTTTTGACAGTTTAATATTTTTGACTTGTTAAACTTTATATTTTTTTGTTCTATTTCACAGTTTTATAATATAAACAAAATTATAAAAATAAAAATAAAAAATTTAAAAATAAAAAAACCAAAAAACATAAGAGTGGTACATATGGCTTTTTAAGAAGGTCTTTATAACATACCCCAATTTTAAGTATAAAAATAACAAATGGTCCTTCACCGACCAAGAAACAAGACATTTAGGACTTGGCGATCTTTGTTTTGTATCACGTGTTGTCTTTGTTCTTCTAAAAACCCGGTTTGACCCGGTCGGTTCAAATGGTTGAATCAATTCCGGTAAAAAAAACGGATTAAATTAAATTGGGTTTCATATTTTCAAAACTCGGTTGAATCCGTCGGGTTTGAAGTGACTCGAGTCAACCCGGTTTTCGAGACCCGACCAGGTTTTGGTTTTTTTCGTATTTTTTACAAATAAAGCAAGTTAATTGTAATTTGCGACGTAATTTTATTTTTACATGTTATATTTGTTAGTAAATAGTTTTTAGGCTCGATATATGAAATATTTATGATTAATATATATACTTTTCTTTTTATCATTGCATATATTTTTTATTGTTTTGTCGTGGAAGACCGGGTTGAACCGGTTGGTCTCGAACCTTTAAACCGGTAATACCTGGTGATCATGTAACTCTACCGGTGTCCAATTAGAGACCTGGTTTTCAAACATTGCTTCTAACCTTGCAATCGCAAATTTACACTAGAATATAATATATGAACCTTTGAAAAGTTCCGACAAATATAGAACTACGAAAAGGGTGCTACTATAAACACACCCCTGAGTCACAAATAGAACAAATATTTTGTACTTTATTCTTTTATTATCTCTCTGTTTACAGTATAACACAATTTTTTATCAGTTTTTGTTCTGTATTTTTTGTCATTTTAATACTTTTGACTTGTTAAACTTTCTAATTTTTTATTCCCCATTTTTCGTTTCACAGTTTTATATATAAACAAATTATAAACATAAAATAAAAATAAAAAATTCAAAAAACATAAGGAAGGTACAAATGACTTTTTAGAATGTTCTTTATAGGGGGAATTCTTTATTTGCCCCATCCGTACGACAAGTGGGTGATACTTGCTCCAAATATTTTTTGTTTTCCAAAATGACCCAAAGCGACTTGGGCGACTTAGAAGACTTGGGAGACTTTATGCAAAACTTAACACGTGTCCATGCAAGTTG
Organism: Tanacetum coccineum; assembly: GCA_026074375.1. Taxonomy (NCBI): domain Eukaryota; kingdom Viridiplantae; phylum Streptophyta; class Magnoliopsida; order Asterales; family Asteraceae; genus Tanacetum; species Tanacetum coccineum. Next base: position 3,591 of record BQNB010171783.1, read on the forward strand.
CTGTACGACTAGGACACTGTCAAATTTTGTGTGAGAAGTCACTCTCAAGTCTCGTAGATCGCTCAAGTCGCTTTAGATATTTTGGGAAACAAAAATTTTATGGAACATTTATCATAAATACATTGTACTTGATGGGGCAAAATAATTTATAGGCTCATGTTATAAAGATCATAAAAAAAAAACCATATGTCCCCCTCATGTTTTTTGTTTTTTTTTACTTTTTTGATTTTTTTAATTTTGCTTATATTATAAAATTGTGAAACGGAAAATGCGAACCGTTAAATATAAAGTTTAACACGTCAAAAATATTAAACTGACAAAAAATACGAAATAGAAACTGATAAAAAACTTTGTTGCACTGTAAACTGTGAGACAAAAAAACATGTTTTGTACTCCCTCCGTCCCTAAATAAGTGTCAACTATTGACTTTCGAAGTCGTTCATCTTCAACTTTGACCTTAAATTATTTTGATTGTGTTATATAATACTTGATGCAAAATATATGAATGGATTGAGTTTTCAATGGATTTTCATTGATATGATTTTCATCAAATATTATATAACACAAACAAAATAATTTAAAGTCAAAGTTGAAGAAGAATGACTTCGAAAGTCAATAGTGGACACTTATTTAGAAACGAAGGGAGTATACATTTAGGACATTTATGTTTAGAAATGCTTAAAAATTCATATTTTTAAACTTGCTTATTATGAAAATATTATCTTTTAATCTATACTATTAAGATAAAGATGTGCAATCTTAAGTATCTATCTCATTTTAAAGAACTACTGTACATTTTAAAGTGATATGTGTCACTTCTTAATTAAAAGACAATCTTTATTTTTATTTTTAGTGGGTTTATTTTATTTTAATTTAATTTTTATACAGCTTTAACCTTAATTTGAATACAAACTTGATGGGTAAGAGTATAACATTTGTCCGCCACACAAATAGTCACCGATTTTCCGCCGTCGCATTGCGTGGGTAACATGTTATTCTAACAAAGAATGTAATTGACCACTGACCAAAAGCGTATCACTTGTTTATTGCTAGGTAATTGTTAGTACAAAATAAGTGTAGGGTTTAGAATAGAACTCAAATTATATGTCGGGTCGAGTTCTCGAATAATTTGAGCATTAGATCTTGTACTAGAGCAAGAGAAGTGAGATGATTTCCTGCACAATTAAATGAAAACCATTAGTCTTACCGTGGGGACGGACCCTACGGTTAGACTCCGACGTGAAAATAAGTAAACATGTAGAGAGAGAAAGTATGTGTATGTAGAGTGAGAAAATCGTACTGTTCATTGTGTTAAGAGGTCCCTTTTTATAGGCGAACGAAATATCAGGGTTTCCTAATATTTCGTTTGTTTCGTTAGTGGCCAGAGTGGGTCCCTTATCGGGCAAGGTTCCGCAGTAACCGTGTGTACGAACGCGTGTGTTTTCCGTGGACGGAGGTATCCTATAGTTAGGTTTGCGTCCGTTTTGCTGTGTCCGGGCCGTAGCCAATGCAGATTGGGCTTAGTCTCGATCCCTGACTTGTTGATGTTGGGCCTAGAAGTCCAAATGATAGTGTGACCCAAGCCCGGAAACTTGGTATATCTACTATACGTCATCAAGTTCCCCCAGTCTAGTATGATATTGCCTGCGGACCATGTCCTGCGTGCGGTGATCAATGCTAGACTCTGGTTTCATTAGTATGGTTTGTCGTTCTTTGCGGTCACATGTCTTCTTCGTAAAGCTTCCTTATTAAGTTAGTAACGTTTAGGTGACGTGGACCGACGTTGTCTTTTTATTTTTTGACTGATGTGACGTATTTATAGCTGTTTTAACTACTCCCTGGGCGAAACTCAATCATTGATCATATGAGTTGACTACACGTGGAACATAAGTAGGTGACAAAATAATAAAGGTATAGTATTTTTGCTTAACACATTAGCAATTGGCTCTGGCTGTACAGAGAACAAAATGCTAGAAGTAAATTGTTATAATTTTATTGTTAGACAATGTTTTGGTATCAATATTAGTCCAAAAAACACGATTTAAGTATAAAAGGATGTGAGTAATCTCCATCGCGGCCTGATTACAAAGACGTAAAACTTACATAGACAAAGACACAACATAAGCCAATAAGACACAGAAACACAACTAACTACTAGAATACATTTGTACCCAAATATAACAAAACGTCTAATTTGACCACGGAGACTAATATCAAAAGCGTACGCAGATAAGCTAGTTGTTCTTCCGTTTTAGTCTTCGCATTTCTCAACACCGTTATTAAGGTTAGTAAACAATAATCAACTTCTAACGCTTATATAAATTTGTCGATCCTCGTTCCAACCTACCAACATATTTTAAAGCTTGTACCTTAGAATTTTTTGCTGCCATGGAACTGCGAAGTTTCCAGTCATCCTCTCCATGTCATTCTCGTTATCAATGTCCTCAACATATCTAATTCAACAACTTTTACTAACTCCTAAGTTCAATCGTTTACCTTCGAGCTAACTGAATCACTTTGAGTGACCCTAATATCCTTTTCAACATATCTAATAACTAACAATCGGATCGAAGTTACCAAGGTTCGTACCCCTTTAAACTAGCCACAAATACACATAAAATTCGAACCAGAATTTTTAGTACTACTAACCTTTTTGGAATTCATATCTTTCTGCTATGGCCTAACCTAATTATCGTGTCTCTTAGCAGTTGTAGTTTAGACAGGTCCTGAAGTACAACACAAGATTTAGGGACCAACAAGAAAACCTCAAATAACTTGCCTTTTTGTCTTCCAATTCACATCAGTTACAGTTTTCTTCGCAATTGGTCCAACGAATGATCAAAACCTTATAAATAGAAACATCTATTCGGTTCCACTCATACTCAACAGCGAATAGAATGAAAATAGTCCATTTAACCTATCAAGTTTAGGTACAATCAACAACAAAAGTGTCTTTAAGTCAAACATTAGCATGGAGATCTAATATTGCTGCACAGGACAGAAAGCAAGACGCCCTAAGATTCCATACACATCTGAGGAGTAATAAAGTAATCTAAAAAAAACAGGTTAGCACATGTTTAGTGTAATGGACGACTCAGTCCATCCACCATGAATGCCGTGATAGGACATCAAAGAGTTTAACCTGAACTTGGCACACTCTCCAAGTCTTCCTTAAATACATTCGCCAAGGGAAACCACCTAGCGAAGAAGTAATGACATATTACGTATCAAGCAGTCCACTCAAGCATTGATACAAACCCCAATTAGAACCAGAATTTGAAAAAGAAAATGCCCTTTCATATTCATCAAAGCGTACGGAATAAGGCCTAATCTACTCCAACGCATTTCTAACATAAAGTTCTCAAACACCGAAATAACAACCCATTTTGCCCAAAAAAACCCATAAAAAAACCCTATAAAAAAGTTCTCAAAACGCTCCTTGACCTCTAGGACTGATTATATTGGAACGACAACATCACCCCCCCATTACCATCCGGGGTGATTAAGTTACGCAAGTTAGCAACTTTCTTACTTGGTTCACCATTTAGATGATTAACATAGAAAACAAGTCCCATACTACTCAATTTATCACTCTTAATCACATTAACCGAACCATCCTCTCTATTATTTGATGGAGTATCGCTAGTACCAACAGTAACTGAAAGTCCCAATTTACACGTCTCTTTGGAAGTATAACACTTATCTAATGGTAAATAACACAAGTAATAACTTTTTAAATCTTGTAATGCTTTATTGATATAATCAAAGTATTACAATGTGCTATGGATCGCACAAGTTGAATGACAATGTAAGATTATCATTTGAACAAGTAAACTTGACAAAGTATCAAGTTTACAAGCGAACTTGTATAGTCCCTCTGGTGGGATTAGTGGACTAATATGTAAGTTCGACAAAGGAGTAAATGCCTATAATAACAACAACAATAAAAGCGATAAGATTTACTCCTACAACATTCTCTATTTATAGTGATACGAGGTTGTATCCTTAGTGGGGGCAGTTGGGACGTGTCAAGAATCTTGTGGTGAAAGTAAAACTGCATTCAATGCACATCCATTCTTGGAAACATCTTGTACATACTTTAGTGAACAGTTCTGCCAACTGTTCACTACTTTTACCAACTTCGTACTAAGACTGTCATAATCCAAGCAACACTTTGTTTCTCCTTTTTTTCTTTATTGGATTATCCCGCCTAAACTCTAAATAGTAATAAAACAAGTCCAGCTTGTTCTTCTTCAAAGGGTAGAAGATCCTCCGGGTATTGCCACCCCTGACTCTCTTCAAACATCAGCGTCTTCTATCTACATACCAGCTGATATCCATCTCAGCTGACGGGAATGTCTTTAAGTAATCTTCGACTTCCTTGACAATGTCTCTGACTTGAATCCGTCTGATGTTGCTTGCTAAGGCTTTGGACTCAGTGAGTCTTCATTGTCCATTGATGCTTTGCACTTAGCGGGTCTTCATTGCTCACTGATGCTTTGCACTCAGCGAGTTTACAATACTTAGCCTAATTTCTGTTTAAATCTAGCCAAGGATAATTGGGCTCTGAATTGGCCCAACAATCTCCCTCTATTTGAATATAAATTATGCTAAGTAAAAAGGTTATTGTAAGTGAGTACACAACTTCTTCTTACACATAATTAACACAGAAGATTAACAAAATAACTTCATTCATTACATTCCTGTTTTAACCCAGACTATCTAAGTTATTTTCTACAATCTTCCTAGCTTCTACAAGGTAATCTCTAGCCTCTATTACATAAATCATCTTGCGATACATCTCATCAGATTTCTATGAATCTACTTTGATTGTATTCTGAATTCTAATTAGTTTGTATGTAGTAGCTAGATGAAATTCATTTTCCCTCTGAAACACCATATCAAAATTACCGTTGTAGAAAAATATCCTTGACTCAGGGTCACTGATGATCAGTCCCTCTGATGGCACAACCCCTGGAGGAGGAACTAAGTTCATGTGCATCCCATCCAAGACTATGTCTTCCTTCACAAAGATTTGCTTGATGAGTTCAGAGCTTCTTTTCCTTTTCTTCTTTGAGGCAGTTAGTCCAAAAGCTGTTAGCTGAGATGGTGGAGGGATGCTAAGTTTTCCAGCTTATGTTTTTACCCACTGAAATTTAGCCTTTAGGTTCTTGAGTAGTAAATCATTTGACTTGCCTTTTACCTTATAGGCCAAGGCATGCACTTCAAGCCATTCACTAAATCCCAACATTTTTAATACAAATATGTCATACAAAGTGAGATTCAATGGTTGGTTGTTCCTTGTTATCCTCATAGATTCTTGTTTGGTTGAGTTGTCAATCTTGTAGCTAATCTTAGTGATAGGCAGAGGGTCAGCCCTGAAAGTGATACATTGATTATACTCCTCTAGCATCTTTGCCCTCTTGGCTTCATAGGCTGCTAACTGAGCTGCCTGAGCTTCCAGTTCTTCATGAGATAAAGCCTTTAACCTCTTCTCAGACTCTTCTTTTTAACATTTCAAAATAGCCAACCTATTCATTTCTTCCATATGAGCTTTAGCATCTTTAAGTGTTATCTTTTCACCAGAGGTGCAGAATTATTAAAGATTTGGAATCTTTGGAGCTGATCCTCCTTGTTTAATGAAAGGCATAAGTTGCTTTATTGGATCTTCCTTAATGGCTTTGCCTTTTCCTTTATCAGCAACTAAAGGAGGAGGAGTTGGGGAGAACTCAGAGGAACTTAAGCTGAAAAGACTTGCAGTGAATTGGTCATAGGGAATGTTGTTGAAGATGATTGGTGGTCTTATGCCTTGTAGCATTATAGAGTTCAAAGGTGTTAGTGAAGGAATGGTGAAGTTTGATACAGATTCTGGCACAGTGAACTTCACTTTCTTAACAGGAGGTTCTTCCTCTAAGGATTGGACCACCAAAGTAGTCGAGGTTGGAGGAGCTTGTTTAGATGATTGCTCCCCCTGATCATCAACCTTTACTTCTTCAGTAGTTGCTGGTTGTGGTGTATTGTTAATCGGCTGTTGCTCCCCTTGAGCTGGTGCAAGGACAGTTATCTCTAAATCTATGTTTTTGTTATCTTGAGTAGACTTTTCCTCCCCTTCAGAAGCAACTTTGAATAAAGGTGCTTATGTGTCTATCAGGATGACAAGTTCCCTGATTAAATCTACCAGCTCGCGCAGATTTACATCATTTTTGTCAAGCATTGTTACACAATACTTGAGAAGTTCACAGAAAACCTTAACCTCCTTCCTAACAAGCTTAACATATTTCACCAGCTTGGTGTGAATCGCCTTGGTCAGCTTCTTCTGAAGATCGACCAGTCTGTTGTTCTCCAGCGTATTTAGAGCAATAAGTTCTTTATTCAATGGTTTAAGAATAAGGTCAGGAACCTGAGCTTTGAGAGTCTGCTTTACCTGTTTGTCAAACTTGGGAAGAGCTTTCTTTATAGAATCTTTAAGAAGATCAGGGAGAACAGTCTTAATGGTATCAGAAAGCAACTCAGGGATCCGTTCCTCAAGGGCATCAGCTACCATTCTTGGTACTGATTCTTTAATCTTATCAACCACTCGCTGAGCTAAAGAAGACTCAAGTTGTTCAACCTTTAAACACAGAGAGCTGAGTTCTTTATAAAAATGACTAAGGGGTTCTGACTAAGGTGGCTTATCATCGAAAGTATTTAGATCATCATTATGAGACTTAGCCATGTCAAATAACTCATCAAGCACATTATTAGTAGTCGCCTCATCAGCCTTAGACAACTCTTCCTTATGCACAGATTGAGTATCATCGTTATTAGACTCAGCTTCAAACCCAGACAATGACTCAATTTCATCCCCAGGCATTGATTCTAAGTCAGAATCAGCGTCCTTCATGACTTTGTTACTTTTAGCATGCAGTTCTTGATGCTCAGAGATAACGGATATAGGCTGAGAATCAACAATTATCATTGGAACCTCCTTTCCAATGAACTTGATCTTTGATTCAGTGTGTTGTATGTTTAGTCTTTTAACAAATAATAACGCTAAATTATACATGTTTTGGATGGCGTTATTTGTTTATATCTAATTATTTATC
>BQNB010171785.1:0-13527 GCA_026074375.1 Tanacetum coccineum
ATTTTAACCTTTTGCCTTGGTTAAGGGCATTTGGTTGAGACTTGCATTTGAGTTGTTTTATATATACGTACTATTTTGCGAATCAACGATGCTTTGTGGGCATTTTGAACCGCTTTCAAAACACCGATCGGATGCACACCCTATCAGCTCGTTTATGGAAAGTCTTGTCATTTACCAGTCGAATTAGAACACAAAGCATATTGGGCTCTTAAACACGTAAATTTTGACCTCAAAACCACGGGTGATCATCGGAAGCTGAAACTAAATGAGCTTAACGAGCTTCGAGATCAAGCTTATGAGAATTCATTAATCTACAAGGAGAATACGAAGAAACTTCACGACTCAAAGATCAAGAATCGAATCTTCAATGTTGGTGATCAAGTTTTACTCTTCAACTCCCGGTTAAAGATATTCTCCGGAAAGCTTAAAACTCATTGGTCAGGACCTTTCACTATTGCTCAAGTTTTTCCTTACCGAACAATGGAATTATCTCAACCCGGTGGCCCGAATTTCAAAGTAAATGGTCACCGTGTGAAACATTACTTCGGAGGGGACATACCACCCAAGGTAGTCCCGGATCTCCATACTCTCCCTAAGGACAAATAAATTCAGGGATCGAGTCAAGCTTGTGACTCGGTGACCAAAAACAAGCCGCTTCGTGGGAGTTCACCCCATGATTATCATTTTCTATTTTTCTTAAAGAATGTGTTATGATGTGTTGTGGCTATCCTCTTCCGATTTCTTGTTGTTTATTGTTTGTTGTGATTTTTGTAGGATTGAACCAACAATTTCTAAAGCCTCTCGTGTCCGGTGTTATATCCCGTTTTACTCGAGCTTCTCATCCTTTGTGTGAAATTAGTTTGGGGAAATCCAATATCCTTTCATCTTATCGATTCACGTTTATCTTTGCATAATTCATAAACGGCTTAGATTTACGTAGAGACCCGACTTTAAACATTGAGGACAATGTTTCGTTTTAGTTTGGGGAAGGGAATCTATCGATTTGATGTTGCTTGCTTATTGTTTTGTTCTCACGTACCCGTTTTCCCACAAAAATAGCAAAAAATTTAAATTTTTAAGTTCTTATTTGTCATATATAGTAAAAAAAAATAAAAAAAATAAGTGTTAAGACACGAATGTAGGTTTTCCGTTGGTAAGAATAAGAAGTAATTTTTGACCCGATCGAACGTGTAGAGTTCTAGCTTTCTCCCTTAACAATTAATGATGATAGTTTGTGCTAGTCTCATGCAGACTTTAAACATGCTAGACTTGAATCGTTAGTAAATGAAGACTTGTGCTAATCTCAAGTAGATTTTAAATATGCCGAGTTGGATTTTATATAGGCTAAGTATTTGCGAATTTCTTTTGCGAAGATCAAGAAATGATAGTGTTATTTATAAGTCATGACATTAAACGTAGAGTAGTTGGTTCTCTTTCAAGCTCATAAGTATTTATTGTGGCTTTTTCTCCCATTAGCTTGTTTCACCTTTATATATAATTGTTTAATAAATAGAGTTGTGCGGTTTTTTGGTTAATAATTAGCTAATAGAAGTTTTCTTTAGTTCCTTTGTGATTAGGATGAGTACACATCAGGAATACTTAATTTGGCATACTATATGTATCACATTAATAAATATTTTGCTTATTCCTTAAAGAGCCTTAGGGTATATGGGATAAGTAGAATTCAATAATAATCCGAGACTAATAAAAGTTTGATGTATCTTGCCAGCTCACAACCGATGTTACAGCCTTCTAAAAGGTCGAGGAAGTTACCGAAGTCGAAATATGTTTGCTACATCTTGTCGGAGGCGTGGCCGATGTTGTAGCCTTCTAAAGGACTGAGGTATAATAATGTTGCTTAATTTTTGTCTTATTTTGTGCCTTAAGAGCCTAAGGGTATATGGTGCAAATAAGATTGATCCATTCATGTCTTAAAGAGCCTTAGGGTATATGACATGAATGGTGCCTTGCTTAAGTAACCTAATAAAAGCCAAATTTTGGTTGCCTCGATGTGGACTTTAATCTTGATGACATTTGATCTTTTGAAAAGGGCTAGGAGCTAATTATTGCGTTCTTAACCGTTACACTTTATTTTTGGAATTAATAAGTATCGAAACAAAAGTCTTAAAGAGCCTTCGGGTATATGACTTAAGTAAAATCTTGAGATACAAAAGTAGGATTTACGGGAGGAAAGTAGTAGGATTGGGCTTATGGAATGGGCTTTTGGGCTCTTTGGTATCCGGGTATGGTTTTTAAGACTTTTTAAGGCCCATTAAGATTCCAAGGGCCCAATAAGAGGTGAGGGGCTTAAATGGAATATTTTGGGTCTTGTTGACTTTTGTTGACCATGATTTGACTGAGGGTTTGACTTTTCCTGGCTTTGCTTCCGGCTTCTGTTCACTCTTCCGTTCTCGTGTTCGTGCTTGCTTGTTTTTTGATGGTTTTCTTGTGATTTTTGATTTATTAGTACCTGCATACACAAAACACAAATACAAGCATATTGTTGCCATTTTTGGTCTGTTTTGGGCTTAATTGGGTTATTTTAGGTATTAATGGATATGTGTATTTTACACTTATCACGTGAGGACACACAATCGTTTAGTTTGGAGAATTTTGATAAGTGTAAGATACACATATCCATTTATGCTAAAAATAACCCAATTAAACCCAAAACACAATGAAAAATGGCAAAAATATACTTGTTTCTGTGTTCTGTGTGTGCAGGTACGGATATTTCAGAAATCACAAGAAAACCATCAAAAACAGGCAAGCACAGACACGAGAATCAGAAGAGTACAAAAAGAAGCCAAAGAATCAAATCCGAAGCCAGAAAAGTCAAGCCTCAGTCAAATCCAGTCAAAATGGTCAAACATTGGTCAACAAAAGTCAACCAATAAAAGACAAAACCCAAAAACATTCCATTTTTACCCTCCAAGTTTCACCAATGTCTAAAAATAACCCCTCATGCCTTAATGGGCCTAAAAACCATATGTTACTTCCCTAAAATACCTCACCCGGATCCATAAGCCCAAAACCCTAGCCCATTTCCCTTTTCATAAACCACAAGGACCCAAACTATCATTTTGTAAACTCCTTTTACACAAGATGATTGATAAGCCGAGGATGATGGTGAATGACTGCCTGATGGTGCATCGTGATCAAAGGATATAGATACTGATGGACCGGTTGGAATGACCGGGGGTGGAACTGCGGGGACATGAGGCATCTGATGATCACCCGTTGGAGTCTCAAAATATTCATCAAACATCGGTTGAAACAGCAGCTCCAAATCTTTATTGGTGGGAGGTACATACGGAATAGCAGGAGCAGAATTAGGTACGAGCCCTGAACTTATAGGTCCAGGCGTCAAAAGGTTAGGATTGGGTCCTGAACTGGAGTGTACAGGAGCCGTTTGCTCAGTCAGCTCATCGAATGTAACGTGAATAGTTTCCATTATTTGTCGGGTCCGTTTGTTGTAGATTCTGTAACCCTTCCTGTTTGGTGCGTAACCAACAAAGAACCCAATGTCTGCTTTAGCTTTCAATTTGCCAAGATCTTCGCTGTCGTTTGTTGGGTAGCAGAGAGCCCCAAATATACGTAGAAAAGAGAGATCCGGTTTCTTGTCATGCACTAGTTCATATGGGGTTTTGTTGTGAAGAGTATGTATAAGGGATCGGTTTTGGGTGTAACAGGCAGTAGCCACAGCTTCTGCCCAAAGAAACAAGGGAGCCTTGGAGAATATCAGCATTGTCCGAGCAGCTTCAACAAGAGTGCGATTCCTTCGTTCAACAACGCCATTCTGCTGAGGAGTTCTCGGAACGGTCTTCTCGTGAGTAATGCCAACGCTTTCATAGAAATCTGTCAAATTTTTATTAACGAATTCGGTGCCATTATCAGTCCGCACGAACCAAACAGTTTTGTTGAGACCGACTTGAAGTTGTTTTAACAGATTGATTACAAAAACGGGAGTCTCATCCTTGGATCTCAAAAACTTCACCCATGTAAACCTGGAGTAGTCATCGACTATTACCAAAATGTATTTCTTCCCATTTATACTCTGCACTCTTAGCGGTCCACATAAATCCATGTGAAGGGTGTGTAAAACTTCCGTAATGGTGTTAATCGTCTTGGGTTTGTGGGTAGCTTTCCTGCTCTTTCCAAGTTGACATGCCGAACACAGATGATCCTTTTCAAACTTCAACCGAGGTAAACCTCTAACAAGATCTTTACGAGCTAGATCATTGAGAGTGCCAAAGTTTAAGTGATTCAGGCGACGATGCCATAACCAGGATTTGTTCTTGGAGGCTTTAGACAGTAAGCAAATGGGAGAGGACCTCATCATATCTTCTACAGAAATGGTGTATAAGTTCGTACCACGACTTCCTTTGATAAGGTCAACACCATCTAAGTCTCGGACGAAGCATGTGTGCTTTCTGAAGGCAACTTCAAGATCTGAATCACAAAATTGACCGACAGAGAAAAGGTTGTGTCCAAGTCCCTCTACATAGTATACCCTGGAAATTACACTGTCACCAATGACATAATCCCCATATCCCATAATTGCACCAAAATGGTCGTTTCCGAATCGAACAGTCCCAATAAACTTTTTCACGAAATTCCTGAGCCGTGAGCGATCTCCAGTCATATGTTTTGAGCAGCCTGAGTCCAAATACCAGAGAACGATCTGTACAACCTGCATTTGAACAAAGGCGAAAATGGAGATTTGGATACATTGGATCCCCAATTGCAATTGGGGTCCGGTTGGTTAGTGCACGCAAGATTATACGCAACAGGGGCAATAGTTTCCTGTGGATCAGCTGGCAAACAGTCACTCTTAAGAGTAGTAGACCTAACTAAAGGGCACTGTCTTCCTAACGGGAGAAGTCTACCAGTGGGCTTCCATTGTTTTGTAGGCAAGACCTTAGGTGAAGTATTCCTAGTTAAAGGCCACTAATCTCCTAAAGGTAATATTCTGCCAGTGGGTCGCCACTGATGGCCGATGGTGGTAAACAATTTCCCTGTGGCCTTCCAAACTTGCTTAACTTGCTTAACCCGCCACACTTTAGTGGCAGAGGATTGTTTCACACACATTTCAGAACGCATAACACATTGATCATGATTAACAAAAATTAAGCATTTGTTACAAGTTTTGTAAGAATTATTAGAATTCGAATTAATTACAATACGCTTATAGCTAATACTAGAATCAACACGATTCTTATGTTTCTCATTCGACTTATTCATCCTAGAATGGGCTTCTACTTGTTTCAAGGCACTTTTAGCTGGCAGGGTCCTATCTTTCTTGGTATTCCTCCTAGGCTTTGACCTGCTAGCTGTTGAGGCACCTTTTACTCCTGTAGAGGGAATTCCAGGAACGTTAGTCGAATTTATTTTCTGGTGCTCAACTTATGGTGGTGTGTTATGAGTCAAGGTTTCATGTGGTTAGACAAAAGTAACCCCCTTTTTCCTAAGTGAATTGGTAGAGGCATTTTGTTTATTGCGCGGGCCAAAGTCTTTAGGACACGTACCTATTACATATTCTAATAGCTCCTGAGAGTGTTTAGTGTAACAGCAAGCAGATGCAAGAAAGGTATCCAATGGTCTTTCTACCTTAGCATCCTCTACTATTTCACGAAGGGTTTCTACATTTTCTTTAAGGTGTTCGATATAGTGTAGATGCACTTCCCGATTCTTATTGAGTTGAAGGGGAATTGGTTCAACATCTATAGGATATCTACCCGGAGCCAGCACCTTAGGTTTACAATCAGGTATAGTGACACATTTGGAATTCCCTTTAAGTTGATCCTTAAGGTGTTCAATTTCATATAACAAAGAGTTGTTGTGGTCAGTGGTTTTGGCACGCGTTATTTTAATTGAATCATACAACTCCTTATAATGCTGCTTAACTTTTGCATTTTTTGCCCTAAAGCATTCATTGAGATCGTGAAGGGCATTGAGCTTTGCAGTTAAATCTTCGTTCAGAGAAACTAAAGCCTTAAGGTCAAAAATGGGATCTGTATCACTATTCTTCTTTGTTAAGCAAGAGATTTTCTCCTTTAATTCCTTCTCCTTAAATTCACGAATCGTATTGCCTCGAATATTTGCCTCGACTTTGAATCTGTTCATCATAGTTTTTTCCCAAGTGGCCACAACGAGGGGAAGACTATGAGTGGGAGGCGTGCGATGGCGCGGGGAAGCGTGGTGCACTGTATATCTAGTTGTGGATTCAGAGTATAGATAGATCGTCGCGGACATGAACACGGGGTACATATGACTGTTTATTAACGCTTATATAGTGTTCTAATACACTTGACTGATTTTTGTCTGTTTAACTATTGTCACAGAGCTTAGGATGACTATAAGTTACACTGGTATCTTCAAGTTTGGAAGAAATGTTTTATCATGATCGTGATCATCATATTGAATCTGTTTCTCAATTAAAAATTTTTCAGATTCAAGGTCGGCAATACGTTTCTGAGTACTATGAAAAAAGCATCAAAAAATGGCATGTCAGAAAATCTAGACACGTTTAGTACAGAATCCGTTGCAGTATAAAACACATCTTTGGACATACATTCAGCAACTAAGTTCTCATTGGTGATGAGAAGGTTTTTCCGTTCAATCTCACCCCTCAGTAAGTCTGTCTCATTCTGGTCCACTTCGGCTTCTAAATTTTCAAAAACGGCTTTCATTGCCCTAACTTCAGACTAGAGGATTTTGAATTCCTTCAAAAATGTTCTTGACGTAATTGAAAAATGGAAATACTACGTAAGTTAACACCATTTGTTTGTTCAAAACCCCTTTCCCTTCAGTTATGCCGTTGGGTGATCGCTATTATAAGTTTTCTTAAAATCCCAAAATAGTTGAGTAATTACATACAGACCAATATTTACTTGACTTGTAGTTGGAAGCGTTCTAGGGACCAGATGGGCCGGTGTATTGGGAGGATACACAGTCGCGGGTGGTAGGACAGGCAGGGGTGTTGCATTGGCCTTTAGCTCTTCGGCCTTTCGTTTTGCTAGATCTAATGACCAAAATACTTGCTCAGGTGTCAGTTGAGTCTGAAGGATGAATGTTGCCATGAAATTTTCTTTTGAGTAGTTAGGGGGCGTAATGTTAACCCTCTTTTCCACACATATAGAGTCATTCATTTTCACATGCAGTTTATTCCTAGTAGCTTCAGCTAACTCTAATTCTTCCTCAGACGTTGATACAGTTACCGGCACATGATGAGGCTTATGAAGTTCATCACCATCATATAGCGCTGGTTGGGCCTTTTTGGCCTGTCTGAGGTAAAAAGGGTTCTAGGCACCTAGTGCAGTTTTAGTCTTTTGATCATACACCTGAGTAGGATTTAACATCATATAGACAGTTTGAATGGATTGATCTTGTGAGTGAAGCTTATTCTCAAGTTTATCGTTAAGGTGTTTCAGATTGGAAAAATCAGTCAGGAATTTTGACTCTTTCTATTTAAACTCTTGTTTCAAAGTCGTTACGGTTTCTCCGATTATCTTATTGTTTTCCATAGTTGACTTAAGTTGTAACTTGAAAGAATGAAGTTCCTTTTTAAGATGTTCTTCCGTTTTATTACAATTTTGAATAAGCATACGCATTTGATCATCCATTTGTTGTTCACGTTCAGTCAGTTCAAACTTAGCACGTTGCTCATAAATGGCAACCTGTTCCTTGTAGATCTTAAGTTCAGTGGCTATTGGGTCATGAGGAACGAACACATCATTCACAGGCGATACACATACACTATTTAGAGCGGAAGATGCACAACTTGGTACATCAGAAATGTCATTAACCGACAAGTATTGTTCATATGGAATAACATTACTATTCCCTATATGGACACTAGTTGTGTCGATAACATCTGACGGTTGTACTTTATTATGGATCTCATGTTCGTCCTGATTAGAGACACTATGATCAATAGCATTTTCTAGAGTATGTACCTCAGATAAGATTGATGCATTGGATGGACCAGCTTATGGATTTGCTGACCCGACTGAGGACAAATTGGCCATGAATATTGACTGAGCAGTCGGTTCATCATCAACATCTGAATCAAAAGCGTCACATTCATCTGCCTGGAAGATGTTATCCTCATTCAGAGCTAAGTCTTGGACTGGTTGATTATCCACATCTGCATCAAAGGTGTTGCCCTATTCACCAGCCAGAAAGAGTAGTTCCTTCTCATCAAAACTCACCCATTCTCTTGGGCTTGCATCAGCAGCATCTTGTCCTTGAAATAATCAGAATTCTGTAGACGCTTTGGCTGAGTACAGTTCCTTGCAATATGTCCAACTCCATTACAATTATAACACTTGACCGGTTTCCCTTGACCCTGCATTGCAATCCCCACCTCTATATTGGTGCACCCCATTTCCTGCTGTACCATTTCTCTGAGCAAAATACCTCTGGTTCTGATTCTGTTGCCTTTGAACATTCTGAACTACAACCCAACCATCTTGAATAGTTGCTTGATTCCGGGTGTTAAATGAGGCTCGAAGTTGATTGTTGGTCTGAAGAAGCGTTGCTTTAAAGGATTGGGCCAGGAGCGCCATTTGTTTGGTTAGGTTGTCAAGTATTTCATCAGTTTAAGTGTATCCGGAGTCAATTTGTGATGTTTTAGGGAATTGTGGATATTGTGGTGATTGAGGGTTTGTTGATGAGGAGGGATATTGATGAGACTGGACATGTGATGATTGGGCATGAGGTGAACCGATAAACACAAAATGCAAGTTGATCATTCGTAGCAAGGAGTGATGTCCTTTCATAATCAATCGATCTTGTGCAGCAATGCTTTCTCATGTTTGTTTTAAGTATGCATACATATGTTCCGTGATATGTCTCTTTCAAAAAAAGACCTTTGTTAATTTAATGGCTACACGAACCTATCCATTCAGGTGAATATATAGTTCACTAACTTGGAGTGTCAGTTGAATGTTAGGCATTGTCATTCTAATATTCCTCATGTCGTTGACCAGCTTGTGAAAGCGAACATAGTACTCATTGATATTTTCACCTGAAGCATCTTGAACCTCTCAAACTCATCGTACAACTGAGATTCTCTATCTTCTTTTGTGATTACAGACCAGCCAGAAGCATTTTACGTTGTACCAAATTGCTTTGCTTCAATGGTTGTGATTGATGAGCTTGTAGATATCTTTGGGAAGTCCTTGAAGCACAATATGACATCTGCATCGTATCGTTTCTTCTCCATGTCACTGAGGTCCTCATATGTACGAGGCCTTTCTGGTCCAAGAAGGACACCTCCCTCAGGGGTAGTTCTGAGTGCATCCCTTGTGGTTCCAAGCTCAAATGGTCCTTGATCAATCGACTAAAGAATTTGCAATCTTTTTCCTTTCCCCTACAGTAACAATACAGATTCGTTGTGACCATGAATTCGTAATCACTCCTATCCGAGCATAGGAGGCGGGTATCGGAATCCTGCCGCTTAATACATCTGAATTACTGGACATGGATAAGTACTTGGAAATTAAAGATACACTTGGACGGTACCAATGAATTAAGAGGATTGTTATGTTAAAAAGTATGATTGTTTGTTTGATTAGGTAATATGTTGTTTGATTATGATTTGGTTTGGTTGAAATAAGTTAACGTAATGAAGATAATGAAGCTTAGGCAAAATGCAGTGAAGAACCCTAGACAAAACGCAATGGAATATAGTCTTCAAGCAAAACGCAGTGGAGTTCTTGAGCAAAACGCAGTGATGTTGAAGCAAAACGCAATGATAAATGAAATTTTTCCAGAGTAACTTCCTATCAAAACGCAATATGGTCTTCAAGCAAAACGCAATGGAGGTCTTAAGCAAAAAGCAATGATGTTGAAGTAAAACGCAGTGATAGCTTGAAGCAAAACGCAATGAGGTCTTGAAGCAAAAAGCAGTGAGGTCTTGAAGCAAAACGCAATGAAGTCTTAAAGCAAAATGCAATGAGGTCTTGAAGCAAAACGCAATGAGGTCTTGAGGCAAAACGCAATGAGGTCTTGAAGCAAAACGCAGTGAAGTCTTGAAGCAAAACGCAATGAGGTCTTGAAGCAAAACGCAATGAGGTCTTGAGGCAAAACGCAATGAGGTCTTGAAGCAAAACGCAGTGAGGTCTTCAAGTAGGCAAAACGCAACCTTCAATAACCAAAACGCAGTGACCAAAATGAAACCCTAAATACGACAAAACGCAGTACTTTTATACGATACAAGATGACAAAATGCAATGTACTATTTGAGGCAAAACGCAATGAAGAATGTCTCAGAGAGGCAAAACGCAGTGAAGAAAAAAATGAACTTTTTCACCTAAAAACACCTAAAAATCACCCTTTTGAACGTTTTTGCTTGGTTTCTTTTGTACAACTTGGTCCTAGAAGGTTATAACAACTATAAAAACACTAACTTTAACATCACAAACATGAGAATCAAAGAGTGTCAAGAAAAAGACCATAAACCTTCAAAAACCAAACTTTTGATCTAAACTAACCAAGAAAACGTACACACAATCTATCTAATCATCCCATGGGCTCTGATACTAATTGTAGGTATGATATCACGAATCCAAGCTTAGGAATGATGGGTTGTCCAAATTTCTAGAGAGAGAAAGTGACTAGTCTAGTGAGAGAAAACACCATAAGTGTGTGTATTATAAAATGAACATCCAACCCCTTCCCATGGCTGGAAAGGGGTATTTATACAAGAGCTTGGTGCCCCTAAATGGGCCATGGAGTGGGCTAACAAGTGGGTAAAGACCCGGCCCAACACCATAAGTCGTACGATAACTAAACGATTAAAACTAAGACTACGAGCTAATCTATGCTAAATATAACACGGGGTGACCAAGTCTTTTACATGGATTTTCATAATTCTAACACTTTAGGTTCATATCTTCTTGGTTAATCACTTCTCCTTGGATCTCCAACTGACTGATAAGTTTTTGTAACCTATCAAAGGTTTGATCCATTGATTCAGAACTTAATGCAGCAAAGTTCTCATATTGTTGTTTGAGAAGTGTCCTCTGAACCTTCTTTGACTCCTTGTTCCCTCCATATCTTTTCTCTATAGCCTCCATTAGTAACTTTGCATCTTGATATGAGTGAAACTTCAGTTGGTCTTTGTTTGGAAGTGCCATCAACAGGGTTGCTCTTGCTTTCATTTCATTTCTTCTATCTTGTTTTTCTTTAGCAGTGGTGGGTTCATACTCTTGTTCAACTGTTCCAACAGTTCTTCTCAGCACTTTGTTCCCATTCTTGATTACTTCCCATAGGGAGTAATAGTCTCCTGGGTTGAGAATAGGTAGTCTTGCAGTCAGATTGTTAGTGGTAGTTCCTACCTCCATCTTAGCACTGAAAGAAAAGATCTTGGATGAATTGGTTGATTCTTCTTATTCAAAGCTTCACAACAAGCTCTGATACCACTTGTTGATCCCAATGAATAGATCTTTAACTCCTTAGCTTGTAAGGTTTAGTACCCTTGGATAAATCCAAAAATACTAAGAATGAAACTTTGATTTGAATGATATAAACTAGTTTCCGCATAGTTTATATCATTCAAATCAAAGTTTCATTCTTAGTATTTTTGGATTATCCAAGGGTACTAAACCTTACAAGATAAGGAGTTAAAGATCTATTCATTGGGATCAACAAGATTCAGGGAGATGATTACATCTCAACTTCAGGGGAAGCTTTGGCTTTATGATGAAGTTTGTACACGACTTTGTTTGTTTTGTCATCATCAAATAGGGGAAGATTGTTGAGATTCTTGATTTGATGAGTCAAAGTAAATAAAAGAATGAAACAAAAGGACTAAAAATGTCATTAAAGAATTCTACAAGTTGGTGGAGAATATGTAGATTCTGGAAGATCTCCTTAAGAAGATAAATATAACAGAAGATATTCTCTAAATATTTTAAAGATTTACTTATCTAATGTTTATCTTCCTTTGTAAGTCTTGATCTCTCCATATATAAAGAGATCATAGACACATAGTTTTGTGTGCACAAAAAATATGTAGACGTCTTATAAAAGTGTGTGTGAGTTCTAGGCGTGAGTTCTCTAAGTAGACGCTTAGAAGTTGTATGTAGCCCCAAGGATCTTTGATCCCTGTTAGATTGTAACCGTTCTAGAATTGATCATCTAGAATTGGGGCTTGATGAAAACGTATGAATGAAAAACCTTGTTTAAATAACATTGAATCGTGTTTATTATATTCCGCTGCATTGTATCTATATTCTTTGTTATTTTTCTTAAAGATATTCCTAGTATTTGACCATCATTTTGCAAACACAAGATACAACTTCTGGATGATAAGAAACCCGTTGTCCAAAAACAAAGAAGGTTAAATCCGAACATGCAGGAAGTTGTCAAAAAATAAATTGTGAAACTCTTGGATACCGGTATAATTTATCCAATTGCCGATAGTCCTTGGGTTAGTCCTATCCACTGTGTACCAAAGAAATGTGGTATTACAGTTGTCACCAACAAAAATGATGAACTTGTTCCAACCAGAACCATTACAGGTTGGCGAGTATGCATCGATTATCGTAAACTTAATGAAGCAACCGCAAAAGATCATTTTCCTTTACCATTTATGGATCAAATGCTAGAAAGACTCGCAGGAAATAAAAATATCTGTTTCCTCGATGGTTTTTCTGGGTATTTTCAAATTCCTATCGATCCTAATGATCAAGAAAAAACAACATTCATGTGTCCTTTCGGCACATACGCTTATAGGCGAATGCCTTTCGGGCTATGTAATGCTCCTGCAACATTTCAAAGGTGTATGTTGGCAATCTTTCATGATATGATCAAAGAATCAGTCGAAGTATTCATGGATGATTTCTCCGTCTTTAGAAACTCTTTCGACACATGCCTAAACAACCATGATAAGATGCTCCAACATTGTAAAGACGCTCATCTCGTCCTAAACTGGGAAAATGTCATTTTATGGTCAAATAAGGAATTGTGCTTGGACACAAGGTGTCTAGTGCAGGACTTGAAGTCGACAAAGCAAAAATAGATGTGATCTCAAAACTTCCTCCCCCTACTAATATCAAAGGTGTTAGAAGCTTTCTCGGACATGCTGGTTTTTACCGACGTTTCATTAAAGACTTCTCAAAAATTGCTCGACCTATAACTAAACTGTACGAAAAAGATACTCCATTTGAATTCGACGATGAATGTCAAAAAGCTTTTGAATCATTGAAAGAGAAACTCACATGTGCTCCTGTGACCGTAAGCCCGAACTGGAATCTTCCGTTTAAACTTATGTGTGACGTAAGTGATTTCACTGTAGGAGCCGTCTTAGGTCAAAAATATGGTAAAAACTTTCACCCGGTCTACTTCGTAAGCAAAACTCTTAATTCCGCTTAACAAAAATACACCGTAACCAAAAAAGAACTTATGGCTGTAGTTTTTGCATTTGATAAATTTAGATCCTATCTTATTCTCTCAACAACTATTGTTCATACCGATCATTCAGCTCTAAGGCACTTATTCAAAAAGCAAGATGCTAAA